>JACEGR010010071.1:0-21327 GCA_014170235.1 Listronotus bonariensis
TTTAACTTACGCTTTTATTAACTTTCCAGGTTGTCACTATCTATGTAACGGAATCTTTGAGCCTAATTTTTACCAACTTCCAGCTATTCGATTTCTTTGAAACTTTGCACGTATTAAGGACCCATGACAATGCAATAATCTGCAAACAGTATCCCGTGCTCCTGGTTTTGGATCGCCCAGGAAAAAAACGAAATCCGATTATATTATAAAGAACAACACCTGTGTTGCCATCTTTTAGCCCCAGCATCCGCAAGCTTTCTCTCAGGTTTAGCTTTACTCTCTGAGAGAAGAAGCAAAATGGCGAGAGGAATTTTTAGTTATGGTAAACTGAGACATTTTTACATAGATACATACATAAGTGCATATCGAACTAAAAAATGAAAAATAAATAATAGTTTAAAATAAACTAAAAAACACGCTTTTATATGCAACCGAACTAAAAATTAGAAAATACATTTTTCATTAAAAAAAATATTGTCACTTCATAGTAAAAAGCGTGGGGTGCATTTTACATTTTCATAACTTTCCCTCATAGATATTGGCAAATATAATAATTATAACATTTAATATATTAAGCACTTACGCTTTTACTATGAAGTGACAATATTTTTAATGAAAAATTATTTTCTAATTTTGGTTCAGTTGCATATAAAAGCGTGTTTTTAGATTTTTAAACTAAAAAAACACGCTTTTATATGCAACCGAACTAAAAATTAGAAAATAATTTTTCATTAAAAAAAATATTGTCATTTCATAGTAAAAAGCGTGGGGTGCATTTTACTATTTTCATAACTTTTCCATCATAGATATTTGCAAATATAATAATTATAACATTTAATATATTTATCACCCCACGCTTTTTACTATGAAATGACAATATTTTTTAATGAAAAATTATTTTCTAATTTTTAGTTCGGTTGCATATAAAAGCGTGTTTTTTAGTTTTTAAACTATTAATTATTTTCATTTTTAGTTTCTGCTACTCTTGACAAAATGGCGAAAAAATTTTTTAATGAACAAGAGTGGCAAATTTTAAAATTTTCCAACAGATTGCAACTCACTAAAAAATTTCTTCTTCATTAAGTAGCAAAGTTTGAAATTTTGCCAACAGATGGCAATCAGGCAATGTTTGGACCGTTGCCAATATATTGCAACCCACTAAAAAATTTCTTCTTCATTTAATAGCAAAGTTTGAAATGTTGCCAACAGATGGCAACCTAGGTGTTGTTTTTATATTTTTATAATATAAAGGAAAATTTTTTTCCTGGCGATCCAAAAAGAATGTTAATTTTTATTAATTGCACATTATGTATTATGTATACATTACACATAATGTAATTTTTATTATGGAATCCTTGAACTAATGGTGCAACTAACCCTATATTTTTATTGTTCATAAAAATTGAACACCCATGGTGCAACTAACCAAATTAGTGTAAAAACTAAAAAATTTCTTCTTCATTTAATAGCAAAGTTTGAAATGTTGCCAACAGATGGCATCCTAGGTGTTGTTTTTATAATATAATGGAATTTTTTTCCTGGCGATTCAAAAAAGATAACGGGATACTGTTTTTAAATTGTTGCATCTTCATCGGTCCTTGACACGTGTGCAAAGTTTCAAAGAAATCGAATAGCTGGAAGTTGGTTAAAATTAGGCTCAAAGATTCCGTTACATAGATAGATAGATAGATAGTTACAACCCAAGTTAATAAAAGTACACAAGGCGATTCTGTTTTATATTTATATTTATTAAGATGCATTTGTGAATGTGCCAGAATTCTAAATGTAAATTTCTTAATTACCTTGCAATGGTCATTATGGATGCCAAGCCACTTTCGTAAGATCTACATAAAAAAAGTAACAAACAATGTCGTGGATATAAATACTGTTCCAGGATATCCCCTCAGAAAATCTGCTTGATTAAAAGTACTGAGTGAAGATAGCAAAAATTATTTTTTCCCAATTTCTTAACTAACAAAACAAATTTGCTTTTTCTAAAAAGAAAAGTTAGTATAGCTACATACACCTATTATTACATACAATGCATTTCTTTAATTCCCTCCCCTAAGCAGCAAGCTGACGTCATTATGACGTCATTTTTAAGTCATTTTTGGTCATAGGACGTCATCAGACCAAAATTATGACGTCATTTTAACGTCATTTAATTGACGTGTTTTGGACGTCGTTAAAGTTACGTATTTTCGACGTCATATTTTTCGTCATACTAGCTCATAAAATCTAATGACGTCATGTTTAGAAAACCCGCCAGAAAAATTTTGTGACATTATTAGTGTATCTCCTTTTTACCATTGTTAACCGTTCTGAACCGTTCTCTGAACTGTCAATAGTGTCAAGAACGGTTCTAAAACATAAAAAAAATGTCAAAAATTGTAAAAGGAATACTTATGGTGTCGTTCCGGGCGGTTCTGGAGCCACGGAAGTACCTATAAAAGCGATAAATCCCCCACAGCCCGACGATGGGCAAGAGAGGAAGCCTTTCTGTAAGTGAAGGATCATTAATGAGACGAATAGCTCTTCTTTGAATAGAATCAAGAATGCTTAGGGTTGTGGGGGACGCCATGCCCCAGATATGAGAACAATATTCCAAGGGAGGTCGGATTTGGGACACATATAAAGTGTATAAATTAGAAGGGGAGAAATACTTTTGGCTCGAAAGAGAAATCTAAGCTTTTTTGAGGCTGCCGTGGCTATAGATACAATGATTTATGCCAGTTAAGGTTACTTTCAAATGTGACGCCCACAAGATTGAAGGTGTCTTTGCTCTGTAAAACTTGGCCGCTCATAAGTAGAGGATGAGTATTTGATGACTCTTTTCGCGACAAGGAACATGATTGTGTTTTGGATGCATTAAAATGGACGAGATTTTTGGCGCCCCAATCCAATATTAAATTAAGATCCTGCGAAAGAGATATCTGCATCGCTCTGCGTTTGTTTTCCAAGTCAGGTTTAGTGATGGGTTTGGGAACCTGAAAACTGGAGTGAAGGGTACTATCGTCGGCGAAACTATGAATGGAATTAGTTGTGGACGAGAGAAGGTCGTTGATGTGAAGAAGGAACAATGTTGGTGCCAGAACTGAGCCCTGAGGGACTCCAGCATTTCACTTGGTGAAAGCTTGAAGAATGGCCGTCCACAATAACTGATATACGACGATCAGATAGATAACTAGAGAGCCAAGTACAGAGTTTGGTTGAAAGACCATAGGAGGGAAGTTTATTAAGAAGTGCGGCATGCCAGACCTGGTCAAAAGCTTTGGATATATCAAGAGCAGCGATCTGGGACTCACCTGGGACCACAGCTTGTTAACCTTTTGATTTGGCTGAACGCATATATATTGAAATATATATATTTTTTATAAATCCTTTTTGTTTACAGATTGTAACATGTTGTGTATTTTGTTTTTAAGACTTACTTGAAATATTTTAGTTAAGCTTCGATACAAACCCGACTTCTACCAAAAATATAAAAATAACAATAATGATGTAACCAACAAATATTAACTGCCACATGAGACGACTGTAAAACTAAAACAGGAGTCAAACCATCCTGCCATTAGCCTAAAAATATAGATTATTAAAAAATTCCAACCTAAAATAATTTTTTTTTTTTTTTTTTGTAAAATTTAAAAATTGTTATGCTTACTTTGGTGCTGGCACTAGACATGTTATACCTATCCGTAATATTGGAATAGTCATACCATAATATCTGTACATTCTATCGAGTTGCGAAAAACGCAGCTAAAAAATATATTAATAATTAAACAAAAAAAATCCCTTTTTCTACTACTGTATAAATAAGAAGATCTTTGTGGTCCTAGCAACGCAGAATGATGACGAGAAGAGAGCTCGTATCGTGCCACCGAGGTTGCTGCGCTGTTAAGCTAGGCTGGAAAGCTGTATTTACAGCGCCTGGACCAACAAAGTACAGAGTTAAAAAAGAAAATATGCTGTGAGATGTCAGGACGGTATTTACAAAGCAACCGGCAATTTACTATGACAAAATATTTGCAAAACTTAGGTTAGGTATTGACATTAAAAGTAATTGTGTGCAATTTGCCCAGCGATTAGCTGGAGAAATTGGACGGAATAGTACTCTGAGTTAACGGTTTTAAGAGGATTTGTTGTTGGGTATCGTTATCACCTAATTCACTGACGTTAATATTCATATTTTCACTGTTACTTCATTAGAGGAAATATTGGTAGGAATTTCGTCAAAATCTTCTTTGACATTTCCACCTTATTACTATAGGATTCAGCAATATATCCTCCGCAACAGAGAAGACTTCCAACCTCCATGCCTTTAAGCCAAAATATCGACATCCGACAGATAGCGGAAGTGAACGTAGTTGACGTTCTCTAAAAGAATGGCCAGTGTATTCTGATGTCTTCGAAGCTCAAAACTTCGCAATTTCTTTAGGCAATCTACAATATAGTGTGCAATCGACTTGACTAACACGATTTCTCTTTTCATAACGATACAATAAGCGCTCATCAAGCATTCCTGGTGTCAGCTGTATTCGTGAAATCTGACATAGGAACTGAGCCTTCATCGTTACTTAAGTTTCTTTTAACTTTATTTTAGACCTCCACTATTTTTACTATAGCCACGTCATTTCTTATTTCTCACATCACTTAGCCTCATTCTGTATATTTCGTCCGTCCGGCATGCCCCCAGCCACTCCATAATGGCTATTACTTCATTGCTAAGTAACTTTGATCAGGCGCGCAAGCAAAAACTTTATGATTTCTTCTTTTTAAAAATTTTTGACTTTTTGCCTCATAACCATCTGTTTTTCCTTTTTAATAAAAGCAACTACTGTTTCTTGAACTCCGAAATATCTTGATTTTTGTTTTACGGAAATTGTTAACTTGAGCATGGAATATACAGACCGTGAGGGTTGGTGGTGATAAAGACTCGATTTTTCTTGAAAATACGCCAACATCACATTCTCGTCAATCCGCCCCACATTTTTTGTAGCAAGCCATTCAGAAAACGATTTATATAGTTTCGGATGGCAATTCCTTCTCAGATTTGTCTGGCATGAAGCGGAGGCAACGATGCAGGTCAGCTGCCTTTTGATGCTAACATTTTTAGTTGTCATTCATTTCAACATTTTAAAATGGGAATGGATTTGTACTAACATTAATCAATAATTCAATATTCAGGATGCAAGTGCTGATGACAGACAATGTCAACAATAAATGTTGCTATGGATTAATTTTTAACAGGTAAAATTTCAAAATCTCTATTAAAATTATGCGATACATGATGCGAAAGGCCTTTCAAAAAGTAAACTTTCGAATCTTGTAATGTAAATAACTATTTTTATGTTTGTTTTAATCCTATGATTTAAAAAATAATTTGTCGTTCTTAGAAGATGCATTTCTAATAAATAAATACATACACATGCCCACACCTGGATTGCTAAAAATATTATTGTTTTCAATAAAGACGGCTTCCTTAAATTTGCGCTTTCTCCAATGTGGTTCTTTGTAAGCAACCCGATGCTTCTGACCATTTGATATTATGTTGTTGGGACCAAACATGGTCAGCAACCCCTGATTTTGATGTTTCCCGTCTCTGTGGGTGTTGTCTATGTTCTGTAAGACTTACATTTAAAGAGCCTTTTGTTTCTCCAATATACGACCCCCTCCCACACACACAGTGATAGTACTGCCCCAAACGTTGAGTGAATAAATTAATAAAGACAATGAAATTCAGAAGTTTTTCTACTTACTACTGAATCAACAAAAATAACAAATACATTTTACCAATGCCAATATCTACATTATCGTCATAAAGAGCTCCTCTTAATCCATAAACAGTTCCATTATCGAAAACATCACCCCAATAATCTTTGAGAATAAGAAATGGTTTCATTGTTATGTTATGTTTGCTAAGGAAAGTATTGATCAGATTACCTTCTATTCCTACGACTTTTCCTTTATCTTGGTCTAAAAAATTATAAAATATAAAATTATTTTTAAGTAAAACAAAAAGCTTGTAAAATATGAGAATACTAAGGTCAGATATGAGAATAAGATAAAGTGTTTTCGGTTTAACCCAGAGAGGGCGCGTCAGGTGTCGTCATATGAGGATATTTTTACATAGCCCTACAAGAGTATATTCTCCATGGTTGCTTTGGTGGATACATACCTTTAGGCCTAGCTAAGCCTGTACCATAATTTAACTTTTAGAGATAAGAAAACTTTCTGCTCGATGGGTGATTGTGTTCAAAAGCTTAATGGCATAGCCATCACAAAAAATTTGGCACTGTTTAAGCTGTTTCCCAACTGATTTTTTTGCTTTAATTTGCTACTGTCTATGAAACTGTGAATGGCGGAATAAACAGATTCCAAACAAAAAAGGCAATTCCATCAGCAGGACACGTTATGGTAAGGATTTTGGAATGCCAAAGACAATTTTTTTATAGGCTATTTTTATAAAAAAAGAAATATTGAATTCCCACTATAGAATTTTCAAATATTGATCCGATGGGCTGGTGTAGATTCAGTTAGCTGTTTTGTTTGTCTTTGGACCAACCACAAGCCTAAATACTAACGTACCGTGGGTGTCTTAAGCGAGGTAAGAGGGAGTTTGTTGACACGGGACCAAATACTTAAAGATTTGGGGGAAGGAAAGACCTCCGCTGGCGAGTAGGTTGCACAATCTAGAAACTCTAGGGATAAAAGAACGAACAAGTGGGAAGTTCGGGGCCTGTCCAGTTGGACCGTATAGGGATGCATACGCGCGGCACCACGATTTTCTCTGGTGGGAACCGTGGGTGGAGGAACTATACTGGACAATTCTTCAGAGGAGAGGCCATAGAAGTACCTATATAAAAAAGAAAGCAATAAAATCCCCCACAGCCCGACGATGGGCAAGAGAGGAAAGCCTTTCTGTAAGTGAAGGATCATTAATAAGACGAATAGCTCTTCTTTGAAATGGAATCAAGAATGCTTAGGGGTTGTGGGGGCTCGCCATGCCCCGAGATATGAGACCAATATTCCACGGAAGGTCGGATTTGGGGCACATACAAGATGCATATGGTAGAAGGGGAAAAATACTTTTTTGGCTCGAAGAGAAATCCTAAGCTTTTTTTGAAGCTGCACGTGGCTATAGATACAATGTGTTTATGCCAGTTAAGGTTACTTTCAAATGTGACGCCTACAAGATTGAAGGTGTCTTTGCTCTGTAAAACTTGGCTGTTCATAAGTAAAGGAACATGATTGTGTTTTGAATGCATTAAAATGCACGAGATTTTTGGCGCCTCAATCCAATATTAAATTATGATCCTGCGAAAGAGATATCTGCATCGCTCTGCGTTAGTTTTCCAAATCAGGTTTAGTGATGGGTTTAGGAACCTGAAAACTGGAGTGAAGGGTTCTATCGTCGGCGAAACTATGAATGGAATTAGTTGTGGACGAGAGAAGGTTGTGAATGTAAAGAAGAAACAATGTTGGTGCCAGACGTGAGCCCTGAGGGACTCCAGCATTTACTTGGTGAAAGCTTGAAGAATGGCCGTCCACAATAACTGATATCCCGGAATTATATCCCCTACCCAAGATCAGTATCTGAAAATGCCTTATTACGCCAATTTACCTGGCGAGTTGAATCCAAATTTCAGCCTACAGAGCTGTAATATAGGACCGATAAAAAAAAGTTATTGAGTTACACAAACTATGTGTAGAAAAATGCAAATAGCTGTAGTCAATATTTTTTTGTTTTTTTATCTATGCTGGAAACAAAAAAACTAACTTACCATAAATAAGGTACGGTATATATTCAAAAATCCAATTCTCCAACTTCTTCCATGCTGATTGCTAAGCTTATCAGGAAACAAATTTGTATTGTATTTAAATGATCTGTTGTTAGAAAACCATTCGTCTAATATGTAAATGTCATTTTCCTTCTTTCCTACGTACTTGTGAGTCCATAAAGAATAAATGTCATTGCATTTTGAAAAAAATGACGAACTGTTGGTTATTTTTTGAATTTTTAATGAAACCACCAATAAATTATTTACAAAATGAATTTCTCTAGTTTTGAAAATGCTTAAAAGCGCCATCTATAGCGTTGAAATTATCGATAATAATATAACTTCTGTTGGTAAATGTCTCATTTTGACTTTTAAGGCCCTTTTCAATGTTGGAAAAGACCTGTGCAGGATTTGGGACATTAACAATGATCACATCACACCCGTAGTTTCGGAAATAATTCTTAGGCACAGTATAATTTTTTCGAAAATCTAGAGCTATATTTACCATTCGTAGACCAACCGGTAAATCTATATTGTTATAAGATTCGTCGGTTGTATACATAACACATCTTGACAATGGATGGTACTGGGTTAAGATTATTTTTAGAAGAATGTTTATTGTATTTATACAAATCATCATAAATGTACTGTGTTTTTTGGTTGTTTTCTCTCTAATAAGTTAACTTCCGCGAATAATGGTCTTTAAATATGCTTTGTAATTGGCTCAGTTATTTTTAATTATTATTTCATAATTTTCTAGGTTTCTTGTACAGCGTGTCCACAAATAAACCTAACTGTCCATCGTATTTTTATTTTTCTTTATTTTTATTATTTCGAAAAAATTTTGTTCTTTATAAAAATTTATGGTTTTTATTTTTGTTTATTAGTCAAAGTACTATTTTCATGCGATTTTGAACCACCTTTGTATATAATGTGGCGATTTTGGCCAAATCTTTTATCTTTTTTTTATCTTTGGACAAACCACGAAGGCTAAAAGCTTAAATACTAACGTACCGTGGGTGTCTTAAGCGAGGTAAGAGGGAGTTTGTTGACACGGGATTTAAATACTTGAAGATTTGGGGGAAGGAAAGACCTCCGCGGGCAGCAGGTTCCACAATCTAGATACTCTAGGGATAAAGAACGAACAAAGTAAGAAGTTCCGGGGCCTGTCCAGTTGGACCGTATAGGGATGCATACGCGCGGAACCACGAGTTTGTGTGTTTCTGTTGGGAACCGCGAAGGCTGAAAGCCTAAATACTAACGTACCGTGGGTGTCTTAAGCAGGGTAAGAGGAAGTTTGTTAACACGGGACTTAAAAACTTGAAGATTTGGGGGAAGGAAAGACCTCCGCTGGCAGCAGGTTCCACAGTCTAGAAACTCTAGGGATAAAAGAACGAACGAAATGGGAAGTTCGGGGCCTGTCCAATTGAACTGTATGGGGATGCATACGCGCGGCACCACGAGTTTCTCTGTTGGGAACTGCAAGAGGAGGGACTATACTGGACAATTCGTCGGAGCAGAAGCCGTAAAAGTATCTATAGAAGAGCGATAGATCTCCCACAGCTCGACGATGAGCAAGAGAAGGAAGTCTTTGAGTAAGTAAAGGATCATTAATAAGACGAACAGCCCTTCTTTGAATGGCATCAAGAATGCTGAGGGTTGTAGGGGATGCCATTCCCCAGACATGAGAACAATATTCCAGAGAGGGTCGAATTTGGGACACATGTATTATTTTAAGAATATCAGAATCAAGAAATAAGAACCTAAAGATTTATGATTTAAGCTCTTTAATATCTTAAATATAAGTTTTAAGATTTTAAACAAAAGAAATATTAAATGTTTCTATCAAAATATTAATGAATTTTCTTTAAAATAATAGGTTCTTATTTTAAGAACCTATACCAAAATCTTTAACCTTTATGTCAAAGAACCTATTTCTTTAATATAAGTATTCACTGAATTATGCTTTTTAGTACGGTATCAACGGTACGATTATATCCTACCGTCGAACAACGAAAGTTTTTTTTTATAAGATACACTTGTTATTCGTATTATTCAACTTGGACCCGGGACAGCCAGTTTGATAAGTCCTATGAGGTTCGGCAAAACGCATCATCGATGGAGAAGAGAGGTCTCGGTGAATGACATGATAAGCAGGAATTCTCTCTTAACTATCAAAAAGAGAACTAGTTGTTTATTTAATATAATTATCTTAATTGAATTAAATTTTATTTCAGTCTGTGGTATTTACTATCTTGTCTTAAAGAAAGAATCTCTCAGTGGGAAAGCGCTCGATGTTTTTAACGGAATACATCGTTCTTTAATGTAGACCCATTGGGGTCACTAAATAAAATAAGGTTATTTTTATTACAAAAGCGCCTTCTTTTGAATTTAGTACGCAAAGCTGAAAACATATTTTTTTCTGTTTGAGATCCTATTTCTTTAACACATATGAAAGTCACAATTCTCTCAAATTAAATCTGTATGAACTAGCTTTAAGGGTGCAGAACCAAAAAATTTGGCCGAGATGAAAACGACTCTTTGCTGTTATCTTTATAGTTACCCAAACTTTATACACCTTGTAGTTTCGTTGGTTAGATTCGATACAATCTCAATTAAAAGTACCCCATTAAAAATAGACAGGGCTTAAAAGTATTGTCTACAATAATGTAATAAAAGGTATTGTTCAAGCATCTGGTTTTCTTTGTTTACAGAAGGTTTGTATTTATGTTAAGGGCAAAATCGACATTGTAGTTACATTGTTATAACCAGGAATTTGACTAATTGACGTAAAACATATTTTGAAACCATTATCCTGAAAATTGTTTTATAAATGCTGCTATTTTTTATGGAGTAGTTCGTCTGCACCAACAAGAATAAAATGGTAAAATTTGTTTAATTCTGCATAGATGTATAAAATTTTAGCAGCTACACATTGGGCATCTTTAGGAGTACTCAGCCGTTTTATCGCTTAGTTTCACAAGTGTCAACATTGTCAGTTTGAACCAATAGGATGGCTTTATTTAAAGAGTTTTGACATTTCGTTTACCCAGCGATTAACTAGCTGAGTACTCCTGAATGCGCCCATTAAATTTCCTATTTTTTTTAGCTTTGGACAAACCACGAAGAATAAAAGCCTAAATACTAACGTACCGTGGGTGTCTTAAGCGAGGTAAGAGGTAGTTTGTTGACATGGGACTTAAATACTTGAAGATTTGGGGAAGGAAAGACTTCCGCTGGTAGCAGGTTCCACAATCTAGAAACTCTGGGGATAAAAGAACGAACAAAGTGCAGAAGTTCGGGGCCTGTCCAGTTGGATCGTATAGGAATGCATACGCGCGGAACCACGAGTTTCTCTGTTGGGAACCGTGAGTGGAGGAACTATACTGGACAATTCTTCAGAGCAGAGGCCATGGAAGTACCTATAAAAAGCAATAAATCCCCCACAGCCCGACGATGGGCCTTTCTGTAAGTGAAGGATCATTAATGAGACGAATTAGGGCTTCTTTGAATAGAATCAAGAATGCTTGGGGTTGTGGGGGACGCCATGCCCCAGATATGGGAACAATATTCCAAGGGAGATCGGATTTGGGACACATATAAAGTGTATAAATTAGAAGCGGAAAAATACTTTTTTGGCTCGAAAGAGAAATCCAATCTTTTTGAAGCTGCCGTGGCTATAGATACAATGTGTTTATGCCAGTTAAGGTTACTTTCAAATGTGACGCCCACAAGATTGAAGGTGTCTTTGCTCTGTAAAACTTGGCCGCTCATAAGTAGAGGATGAGTATTTGATGACTCTTTTCGCGACAAGGAACATGATTGGGTTTTGGTTGCATTAAAATGGATCGAGATTTTTGGCGCCCCAATCCGATATTAAATTAAGATCCTGCGAAAAAGATATCTGCATCGCTCTGCGTTTGTTTTCCAAGTCAGGTTTAGTGATGGGTTTAGGAACCTGAAAACTGGAGTGAAGGGTACTGTCGTCGGCGAAACTATGAATGGAATTAGTTGTGGACGAGAGAAGGTCGTTGAAGTGAAGAAGAAACAATGTTGGTGCCAGAATAGAGCCCTGAGGGACTCCAGCATCTTGGTGAAAGTTTGAAGAATGACCGTCCACAATAACTGATATACGTCGATCAGATAGATAACTAGAGAGCCAAGTACAGAGTTTAGTTGAAAGACCATAGGAGGGAAGTTTACTAAGAAGTGCGGCATGCCAGACCTGGTCAAAAGCTTTGGATATATCAAGAGCAACGATCTGGGACTCACCTAGAAACTCAAGAGACTTATTCCAGCAGTGTGATACGAAGGAAAGAAGATCTGCTGTAGATCTTTTGTGGTGAAATCCATACTGCTTGTCATGCAAAATTTTGTGTTTTTCCAAGTACTTAAGAATTTGTGAATTAATTAGTTTTTCCATTACTTTACAAAGAACTGAGAGAATTGAAATTGGTCTATAGTTAGATATAAAAGATTTAGATCCTTTCTTGGGAATAGGTTGAACACGTGCAGCTTTCCAGCTTTCCGGAAAGATACCTGTGTCGTAAGAAATAATTCGAAAGAGCCGAGTTAAGATTGGTGCAAGTTCTGGAGCACATTTTTTAAAACTATTGCTGGTATGCCATCCAGCCCAGACGATTTCTTGGTGTTAAGGGAAGAAAGGATACGCTTAATGTGTTTTACCTTAAAAATAATATCGGGCATTTTATGAGGAACTGGGGTAACTGCTGGAATTGGATGATTTACGGGAGGGTCAAGGGTTGAATTGGCAGCAAATTGTTTAGCAAATAATTCTGCCTTTCCTTTAGCGGTAGAAACAATTTCATCTTCCAAAGCTAGTGGCGGAAAAGAACTGGTACAAAAATTCCTACTTATGTTTTTCGCAAAGGACCAGAAAGATTTGCTGCCATTTGAGCAAGAAAGAACTTTGTTTTTAATACGATTGTCGAAGGAGTCTTTGGCTTCAGAAATTGTTTGATTGTAGTAGTTTCTTGCTTCAATGCTGGCCTGTCGGTTTTCTGGACTAGGATCCTGTAGAAACTTTTTGTGAGCATGAACTTTTAAAATTCTAGCTTTATCACAAGATTTGGAAAACCAGGGTTTGTTATTGGAATATTTGGGGTTCTTGATGGTGTGTGGAATATAGGTTTCAATGCCCAATTGAATTGATTCCGTCAGTTGATTGCAAATTTCAGAAGGATCACCAGAAGAAAAACAGATGGAATTCCAGGGGTAAGTGGCGAATGTTGGAACTTTACATGATGTATGACAAAGGAAAATACAATTTTCATGATTTATTTTAAAAATATATTAAAGTTAATTATAACATAAATTTTTTTCACTAATATAAAATAAAGTAAAATTTTTATCTACGATTTTAGCAAAGACAAAAAGATATTATACACTCCCCGCAGCAATTATCGCATATCTTTATTTTTACCATAAGCTTTAGTACAAAAATGCTTTAGTCTCATCATACACAGCAATTAAAAATTATTTATTTTTGCCAAAAACTTTTAGTCACCCTGTAGGCTGTGTTGCTAATGGTAAATAACAGCAACTATGCGCTAAAGTTATTGATGCACTTTTTTTAATATTGTTTTTTTTAACACGCTTTTATTAACTTGGGTTGTAACTATCTGGCTGCCTATGTAACGGAATCTTTGAGCCTAATTTTAACCAACTTCCAGCTATTCGATTTCTTTGAAACTTTGCACACGTATTAAGGACCCATGACAATGCAATAATCTGCAAACAGTATCCCTTTATCTTTTTTTTAATCGCCAGGAAAAAAAATTCCATTATATTATAAAAACAACACCTAGGATGCCATCTGTTGGAAAAATTTCAAACTTTGCTATTAAATGAGGAAGAAATTTTTTAGTGGATTCGCAAAGTGTTGACAACGGTCCAAACATTTCCTGGAGTGCCATCTGTTGGCAAAATTTGAAACTTTGCTACTTAACCCCTTCAGACCCGATTTTTTTTCACTAACAAAAAATTTTTTTTGGTTGTTTTAAAGTTAGAAGGGTACAAAAATGTAAAAACTGACAAAAAACTCAAATTTTTATTTTTTGTTTTAAAAATATTTATTGTACATTACAGTGTACATGTGGTCCAAAACACCAAGTAAAAACTAAAAAACTTAAAAAATTACTTATATACTGCTTGAATCCTAATTTTCCAGTAAATGGAATTATTTGCTCATCAATACAGACCTCTTTTTCCAGTTTTGATTCCAAACACCTTTTTCTTACTGCTTCAATTATAGGGCGCACCTTGTACAGTTTATCAGTGCAGTCGTTAGGTTTATCCAAGTTATTTACAAGGTGCAAATTGGATCTCAACTGGAAAAATCGGTCTCTACTCATATTCTCCAAAAAACTCCAATTCCTAAAACTCTCTCCCAGTAGGTGCGAACTCTGGGAAATTTATGTAAATTTCCAATAATTATATGAAGACCAAACAGAGTTTAAATTTCAGATGCGCTAGCATTTCTAAAAGTGCAGCATAAATATTTGTGTAAAAAGCCATGTTTTCAAAGTCCAATTTAGAAATATAGCGTTCAAAGTATTCTATAGGAAAAAGTGGCATTAAAAGTGATTCTTGTTCTACCAGGTCTTCCACTATAGGCAGTTGATGGGCAATAGTTACTGGTGGACTATAAATTGTTTGCTTCCAAACAACTGACTTTTTTATTCTTTGGAACTAGAGGTATTAATGGTATGTTTTCATCTTCACTACTTTCATCGTCATTGCTCTGTTGTATTGCTTCATTCTCTAAGGTTTCTGCTTGTCTTGAGTTAACCACATCCCCGCCTGGGCGTAAATAGGTTTGGGAAAAACAAGGAGCCTCTACCATTTCGTCATCCTTATCCTCTTGCCAAGTTTCATCCCCAGCTTCAACATAGGTATCATCCAAGTCGGAGAAATCACTATTTTCAATCATGTCTATAAGTTCTTGGACATGTCTGGGGTCATTCAAGTTGTTTCGTTTCTCTTTTTTATCAATTTTTTGCCCTTTCTGTAAAAAAACATATTTTCAAAAAAAGCGTATTTATAGGTTTTTAAGTACAAAAACACCTAGTACCAAATGTACATATGAGTGTACGTGTGAATATAGTAACCGATACCAATTGGACATTTGAATGTACAAGCTAATTAAGACCACATAAATACAAAATAAAGCCAATACATCAAGTTTTAAAACAAATAAAACATTTTTAGTACATTTCTAAAATGAATAAACCTACCTGATTCAAAGTAAAACACTAAAAAACACCAAAAACACCAAATAAATATTGACCGCTGCCCGCGTGCTGTTACTTGTGAAACCTTCGATTGAATTCTGGACGTTATTTGCGGAAAACGTCACTAGATGGAGCCATGTGAATTTTTATTTTTGAGGTATTGTATACATGGAGATGTACAGCAGGTTTGCGGTAATAATAAATGTAGATAAGGCAAATAAAAAAATAAGGAAGTCCATGTACATAAGAATGTGCACTAGGTCTGAAGGGGTTAATGAAGAAGAAATTTTTAGTGAGTTGCAATCTTTTGCAAATTTTAAAATTTGCTACCATTGTCATTTCATAGGGGCTGGTTATTTTCTTTTTGCTGCTTAATTAATTAGTATGTTCTAATTTACTGTTATATTAAGAATTTTGTGCAATATAACGAACTAAAAAATGAAAAATAATTAATAGTTTAAAAAAACTAAAAAACACGCTTTTATATGCAACCGAACTAAAAATTAAAAAATAATTTTTCATTAAAAAAATATTTTCACTTCATAGTAAAAAGCGTGGGGTGCATTTTACTATTTTTTCATAACTTTTCCATCATAGATATTGGCAAATATAATAATTATAACATTTAATATATTAAGCACCCCACGCTTTTTACTATGAAGTGAAAATATTTTTTAATGAAAAATTATTTTTTAATTTTTAGTTCGGTTGCATATAAAAGCGTGTTTTTTTAGTTTTTAAACTATTAATTATTTAAATTGTATTAATAACTTCATCATTAAAAATGATATGACCATTCAAAATAAGATCATTTTTGTATTGAAGCCAATGAAAAAATCAAGCATAACGTATGTCCTAAAAGTTTTGGCACAAAACTCATTGTCTTTAATTTTAACAAAAACAAAATAATATCAAGTTGCCTTTGAAAACAAAAAGTTTATTTACTTTATTTACTGTCAGTTGAGATTTATTTATTTTGAAGTTTTCGCTTTAAGATGTCGTATAAATTATAGTACGAGATCCCGCTGCAAAAACACTACGTTCATTACGTTTTGAGCAAAACACACATTTCTACATACGTTTATGAATAGGAGAATACATTGATCAACACGCAGCCAGTAAAAAGTGGCCGCAAGTAATTTTAATTAAATTAATGTTAATTAATTTTCCAAAAAAATTTCGTTCACTTCTCTTTTAAATAAAATGTCATCCACATCATAATAATGTGTGTAAAGAATTCAAAAATCTATAGGAGCCGTTGCACGCTCGGCCGCAACTACCTCGCAGCCAGGTGTAAGCAGGTAATATTTTGATTTATTTATACGTTCATGACTTACACGCTTGTTTATTACATCAAATTAAAGCTAATTTTTTTCTAATATTATGATATGCCGCTGCCTGTGAAAAAATAGCCGCAAATTAGGGGTGCCATTTGTTAAAGTCGCGAGATATTCGAGATAAAGTGAAAGAGAGTTAGCGCGCAACGCCACTTGTTAGATGAGGATGGTGAATGCCAGCTGTGTGACTATTCAAAGTCATTGCGCATGCGTCGATAGATAGGGTTCTCAACAGTGAACTATTCTTATATATAGCGAAGAATCGGACTTCGATTAGATAATAAGCAAATGTAATACACTGATGAAAGATAAAACTTAATTCAGGATATTGATTTTGGAGAAGCTGATATATCGGAGTCAAGAAAGCAAATTCTTCAGCCAAGAAAGCATTATTAGTCTGAGTTTATTTTTCTTGCCTCAAGAATTTATTCTCTGTAATCAAACATATCAGTTTCTTCAAAATTGTTCTCTTGATTCGAGATTGATTCTCTTCAATCAAGTTAAATTTCCTATCCCTGTATATATTGTATTAATTATTAAATGACATTTTAATTTTTTTAATTTTTTAAAAGAGTGATAATAGAGCTTGAAAAAATAGAAAGTTAACTCTTTTTCTCATTGTTTTTAATATGCTGCTCTTTTGAACTAATATTTAATGACTAATCAATGATTGTATCAACAAACTGTAATAAAAACTAATATTTTTTCAAATATAATATGCGTAATATTTTATTTTGTAGAAAAGTAAAACATAAGCAAAATTTGATACTTTTTAAATACGGTTTTTTTATTTTTACTTGATCAATAAACAAATTTTTATTTTAAAATAAATATTTTACTACTTAAATTTCTTTTTTTAAAAATATTAATTACGTTATTGTAATTTTGGAGTAAATATAAAGTCGTTCCTACTATTTTTGAGCCGCTGGCTGAGAACCCTATCTATCGACGCATGCGCAATGGCTTTGAATAGTCACACAGCTGGCATTCACCATCCTCATCTAACAAGTGGCGTTGCGCGCTAACTCTCTTTCACTTTATCTCGAATATCTCGCGACTTTAACAAATGGCACCCCTAATTTGCGGCTTTTTTATCACAGGCAGCGGCATATCATAATATTAGAAAAAAATTAGCTTTAATTTGATGTAATAAACAAGCGTGTAAGTCATGAACGTATAAATAAATCAAAATATTACCTGCTTACACCTGGCTGCGAGGTAGTTGCGGCCGAGCGTGCAACGGCTCCTATAGATTTTTGAATTCTTTACACACATTATTATGATGTGGATGACATTTTATTTAAAAGAGAAGTGAACGAAATTTTTTGGAAAATTAATTAACATTAATTTAATTAAAATTACTTGCGGCCACTTTTTACTGGCTGCGTGTTGATCAATGTATTCTCCTATTCATAAACGTATGTAGAAATGTGTGTTTTGCTCAAAACGTAATGAACGTAGTGTTTTTGCAGCGGGATCTTAGACTATTAGAAATAAGAAAAAGTATCTACAAGTTAGTTGGGCGGATACCCAAAGCAGAAATCTGTCGAATATTCCAAAATGAAAACATTTCACGCAGAACCATTTATAGAACAATAGCGGAGTGCGAGCAGGGAATACCATGTCTGAATTTCCCAAAAGTGGAAGACCACGTGCATTTACCGCACAGAGGTCAGAGAGATTGGTGAGAAGAGCAAAAAACCAGATTGGAATGTCAACGAGGAGACTGGCTAGGCAATACAGATCTGCTAAGAGTACGATATCGTTGGAATTGAGGAGGAAAGATGTTGTCGTCAAATGACGCGGGTACATATTGTGTGCCAAAACTTTTAGGACATACGTTATGCGATAATTTTTGTGGGGAGTTTATTTTTAAAACTAGCTTAAAAAAGTTTTTCTGTGTTTCTATTTTGTTCCTTTTTAAACACAAGACTTTATCTAAAACTTCTATCAAAAACACAACTACAGCAATAAAGTTGCCGGTAAACCAAAGAAAAAATGCACCAGTGACGTGTATCAATTTCAGTTGCCTTGGTTCGGTATCTTGTAAACTTGTTTTTGAACGAATTAATCTTTTTTGAAAAGTAGAATTATCATAGCGCCCTGCCTAAAAACAAAAATATAATATTGTACAGGATGTCCGAGAACATATAGAAAATCTTGCGATTATAGAAAAACTTGCGAATAAATACCACAAGTTCATAGAAACTTTTTGTATAGCCCTTTTTTCTATAATATTTGCTCCTAAAAATAGAGAGTAGACCCCACTAGTTCATGGTATTTTGAGGTTTTAAAACGATATATGATAATAAAAATAAATTTTATCCGTCCAATTTTCCCCCCACCACCCCCCAGGTAAAATACTTAGGTCAGATATGAGAATAAGATAAAGTCGACTCACGCGCCATCTGCGTTTGCCTTTCTTGAAGACAGACAAGAAAGGCCCAGCAGCTATCTCTCTCTCGGATAATTTATTTACATTTAGTTGCTCGTCTCATTGTTGTCTCTGTTTTAGAGATAAGAAAACTTTCTGCTCGATGGGTTATTCTGTTTGAAAGCTCAAGAAATTAGAAAATAAATTTTTACTAGTTCAATTTATAGTTTGTAAGTCTGAGTCCAAAGGGCCCCCGAGCTTTGAGGCCCCGGATCACCATCCCGTCTAGCCCTAGAGTAGCTACTCCACTATATACGAAAATACAAACTTGTAGTATTTTTTCGCGTGTTTTTTTTTATAGTCGGTTGATTTCTTACATTTTCCAGACACTCGGTATAGTTTATGGCAAAAATTTACCTCTTGTGTCCAATAGCGAATTAGCCCCGTTTGATGAAGTCTTGGTAAAATTTTATTCATAATAGGAACCAGAATTGAATTTCGCCTAAATATCATAACACAGTACTGAAACCATAGTGTATCTTTCATGGGTTTATAGTTTTCGACTACATCTTCATGTAAGAAAGGATCAATATGATATTGATCTACAACATAGACAAATGTGTAGTTGCTTGATGATGTTGATGATGATGATATACTTTATCTTAAACTAAATCCGTTGCACCTCACTAACCTGTAAATTTGTCCTGTTGCCAAGTTGTCATGAGAGGCTGAGTTTTGTTAAAAAGAATAACGCATTTTTCGATTAAAGAATTTGTTGATTTTAGGTAATGTCATAATTTTCATTACAAAAATAAAGGGTAATTTTCTAGAACCCCGCAGCAACTCCGATTTTAACGAAATTTGGTATACGGGGTTTTTTGGGGCTCCGATCACGAATCTGAAAGAAAAGCGGAAACGTTTCGTTCTCGAGTTATTCATTATCAAAGTTCAAATTTGAACTAAGCTTATTTTAACTATATTCCCCTTCTTTTGCACACAATTTTTAATTTTAAGCTAAAGTGTCACAAAATATTTGATTTTCACCTTTTGAAACCCCGTTTTCTACGTTTTTTACATTACTATTGCATTAAATTGCGGCAACCATACATACACATAGGGCTTCATGGCACACTGGGATTGAAATGATTCAATTTAATACAAAAATAATGTAAAATAAATGAAAATCAAATATTGTGTGCCACTTTAGCTTTAAATCAAGAATTGTGTGCAAAAAGAAGGGCGAATATTGTAAAAATAGGATTAGTTTTAAATTTCAAGTCCGATGATGAATATCTCAAGAATGAAATGTTTCCGCAAAAATTCTTTCAGATTTGTGATCAGCGCCCTAAAAACCCCGTATACCAAATTTTGTCAAAATCGAAGCTGCCGCAGGTTTCTAGAAAATTACCAAATAAAGTAATAACGCAAAAAAGAAAACATAATTTTATTTAAAAAAAAACAGATATTACAAATTCAATATAGAAACATGGATTTATTTACTAAAACACTGAATACCTATTAACTGGAAATTATTGAAACTAACTTCTCTTACTGAAGCTACAAGCAACAAATTCTTTAATCAAAAAAATGCATTATTCTTTTTAACAAATATTCTCATGACAACTTGGCAACAGGACAAATTTTAGTTAGTAAGTTACGGTTAAGTATATCATCATGTAGCAACATCATCAAGCAACTACATTTGTCTGAATAATATATGATCCTTTCACATGAAGATGTAGTCAAAAACTATAAACCATGAAAGATACACTATGGTTTCAGTACTGTGTTATGATCTTTCGTGAAATTCAATTTGGTTCTATTATGAATAAAATTTTACCAAGACTTCATCAAACAGGGCTAATTCATACAATGGATTTACAAAGAGGTAAATTTTGCCATAAACTATACCGAGTGTCTGGAAGAAATATAAGAAATCAACCGATATAAAAAAAAACACGCGAAAAA
Organism: Listronotus bonariensis; assembly: GCA_014170235.1. Classification (NCBI taxonomy): domain Eukaryota; kingdom Metazoa; phylum Arthropoda; class Insecta; order Coleoptera; family Curculionidae; genus Listronotus; species Listronotus bonariensis. The sequence continues at coordinate 20,711 of JACEGR010010071.1, forward strand.
TACTACAAGTTTGTATTTTCGTATAGTGGAGTAGCTACTCTAGGGCTAGACGTGATGGTGATCCGGGGCCTCAAAGCTCAGGGGGCCCTTTGGACTCAGACTTACAAACCATAAATTGAACTAGTAAAAATTTATTTTCTAATTTCTTGAGCTTCAAACAGAATAACCCATCGAGCAGAAAGTTTTCTTATCTCTAAAACAGAGACAACAATGAGACGAGCAACTAAATGTAAATAAATTATCCGAGAGAGAGATAGCTGCTGGGCCTGCCTTGTCTGTCTTCAAGAAAGGCAAACGCAACTGAATGGCGCGTGAGTCGACTTTATCTTATTCTCTACATTCCGACCTCAAGTATTTTTGCCTGGGGGGTGGTGGGGGAGATTGGACGGATAAAGAATTTATTTTTATTATCATATATCGTTTTAAAACCTCAAAATACCATGAACTGATGGGGTCTACTCTCTATTTTTAAAGGGCAAATATTATAGAAAAGGGCTATACAAGAAAGTTTCTATGAACTTGTGGTATTTATTCGCAAGTTTTTCTATAATCGCAAGATTTTTCTATATGTTCTCGGACATCCCTGTACAATGTGTACTACATTTAGTTCAGTTTGC
>JACEGR010010072.1:0-21316 GCA_014170235.1 Listronotus bonariensis
GTATTTAAACATATGTCCTAAAAGTCTTCTTTTGAACTACAGGGAGTTATTTTTTTATATTGTTTTTTTTATATATAAATTTTATAACCAATTTAGATATTAATTAAAAAATACGGGACGGCCTTATATGCACCAAAATACGTTTTTAGATATTATTTTTAGAAAACCCATTAGGTTTCGAGCAAATTTGATCTTTGACTTTTTATGTTTGATACATGATTTTCGTGTAAATAAATTAAAACCATTGCTTGACATGCTCATTTCGTATTAAAAATATCAAATTCTACAAAAAAAAAATAGATAGGATTTGATCATGCCGCGAAATGGTTTTTTTATTTAATTACGCGAAAACCGTGTGTTAAATAAAGTCAAGAGAATAAATTTGGGGCAAACTAAATTAGAATTTAAAAAAATATTTTTATTTTAGAACCCATTTTTTGTTAAAAAATATTTACCCTAAACCCCTTATGAACGAGACTGGTAAAATTATTTTTTGTATGCCAAAAAATGTCTCCTGGTGCATAGGAGGAGTCCCTTAATTTTTTTAAAAATATGTAAATTGATGATTGATTTACTTATTTAATATAATACGGCACTTCTAAAGCTCTATCTAAATTAGGACTATTAGGTCCAGTGGCGTCTCAATGGACACCATAGAAAATATTATAGGGAAGAAGGTACGCCACTAAGTTTTATTAAAGCTTTTATTTTTCACAATTAAGCAATTAAAAATGTTTCTTTTTAGTGCTCTGTATTTTCTTCGTATCTCGGTTCGTTTTTGAGAAATAAATTTAGGTCACTTTAAGTCATTCTAAAACCTATCCGTAAAAAGGAGAAAACTAATATCCAAAATTAAACAATAAGGAATTTTGACCTTAGTAAATAAAGAAAATAACAACTTACAATAAAATACACGACTGCTCATTTATTTCAAAGCAAATAATGTTTTTTTGTTTTTATGTCACGTTGTGTATGGGTAATTTCTAAAAGAAATTAAAATGGCTTTAATTTTTTTGCCAAACGAAGCTAGATGCGAAGATAATACAAGACGCGAAAAAACTGGAAAGAATAGGACCGCTTCGGTCCCGGTCCCGGGGTATACGAGCTGACCCTCTGCAGCCATATTGACCCCTATGAACAGGGTCAGCTCGTATACCCCGGGACCAGGACTGAAGCGGTCCCATTCTTTTCAGTTTTTTTTTGCGTGTACCCAACGAAAAGACCATCCAATAAATGAATCCACCTAACCAATATAGAGCATATCTTCAAGACACCAAAAGTTACATTTCTACAAGTCTACAAAAAGCTGTCTTTCTAAGAAATCCTGCATTGTAGGAAAATAAATATGCACACCAATATTTGTATGTTGCATGTATGTAAGAACATTTTAAAAGCGCAAATTCGGTACCCTTTAAAAATAATACAAAAAACATAAAAAGGTCGGACAATCGGACTATTTTATACAAAAGCGCCGCTATCCTTTACAGCGACGCGCCGATACACTATGGAATAGAAATCCATTATTTTGGCCAAAAAGCAACTTTGAAATTTTAATGGCTCATGCTGTGTATTTCAAAGTAGATACTCCAAACTACAGGTACGCAAAATTATAGGACGAGGATATGACGACTTCTATTGGGGTAATAAAAACTTGAAAATGTATTTTAAGTAAACATAAATATACAACATTTAATCTACTTAGTTTATTATTAGCCTTATTTACTAAAAAAGTAAAAGAGTTTAAATAATAAGAGCTATTGTTGTGTTTCCGATGCAGTCTCGCGAAGTTTCGCTACTTTTGTCAAAGATTTTTTTACCTTTCTCTTTATCAGATTTTGTACTTACAATTGCCTTCCTACTTTTTGCTACTTCTGAGTGTTAGGACAGATACAAGATTTTTATAATTTACAAGGTTTTCCATTTTAAAAATTAATGTGTTTTGTCCTACACTGTATATCCTGAAAGATAAAAGCATTCTGATGAAAGATATGGATTCTACAGAATCTACCCAACAAAACGGGGTTGTTTATTTATTTTATACGTTAAAAAATAAAGAAAGTTGGGAAGATGTATCTCTATTACGCTTAAAATTATTTTTTTCAGATTTGGATGGTCATATTTCCGAAACTAATTGAGATAGACACATCAAATGTAATATTTTTTAGAGCATTTTATAAGATTTTTTGGTGGTGATATAATATTCCCGGTATTCCATTTAAAAAAATCATACCTATTGTCGTACCCTGTATATCATATGAGATAATAACCATTGGATTACTGATTAGAATACTACCGAATTAACCAAACAAGCTGATATTTTAGTTTATTTTGTACAATAAAAAATAATAATGTTAAGGGGGTGTAAATTTATAATAACATATAATAAGTTTTAGGTTTCCATAAAGCGTTTGTAATAATTTATATTTTTTCAGTGAAAAGCACCTCATTTTAAGTTAGATTGGTAAGTTTCAGAATTTTGAACAAAAAAATTAATTTCTATCCCATAGTGCGATGACCACCTGCATCAACCGGCATATCATAAAAAAATATAGCAAGGCGGCCGCAAAGACAATCATGCCGATTTATTTGCTTTAAACTTTTTGTGATTTTTTTCTTTTCAAAGAGCACCGAATTTACATTTTTAAACTGTTCCTCCTATACAGGGTAAGTTAAAAGACTACCAGGTTTTAAATTATTAAAAGATATTGGCTATATTTCAAAAACCCAAAGAAAACTCCCAAAATTATGTTTTATTCATTTAAAACAAATGCGAAACGCATTTTCACTAATTACCCATGCAAGCACTTTTGCGAAGTCCTTAGTTGTTCCAAACTGAACAGATAAAATTTAATTGTTGGAGCCATTTTGAAAAATTTAATGTTTGGTAAAAATTTGTAAATTTGTTTTATAAATACTTTTTTGGAAAAATCTTAAAGATAACTCGAACACTATTTGGATAAAAACTTGTTCTGGAATAAATTTTTTATGATGCCCTTTTTGAGTTTCTCAAAACCAGGTAAACATTAGAACCGCACATTTTAAATAAAAATATAAGATCGCCCATTTTAAAGGTAATTTATGGAACCCTAGTTATTTAGGGCATGTAGGTAATTGACGATTTTCAGGGTGCCTGAAAAGGTCATGTCGTAAATGATGGGGCAGAGTGAGCTAAAATATACCGGTTTAGTTAAATAACATAACACATAGGCAATGTGGAGGAAAAGAGACAATCTAACTAAATACCGGCATGTAAACATGCCTGACCAATAGTGCTTGCTTTGTAATTCTATTGCTCGCCGATATACCAAAACGCATTGCTCATATAGTCCCTGGGCCAGTAATGAAATTCACTTCATGCAGTGCCGTATTAACCATTAGGCTGACTAGGCTACAGCCTAGTCCGCCATGAAAAAATAGGCGCCAGACAGGGGAGTAATAGGCGCTAGACAGGGGAATTTTTAAAAAGTTTAGGTCGGGTGGGGATTTTTGGTGATTAATTTCTCTGTTAATAAGGTGTTAATAAGGTGCTTTGGAATAAAATAGGCGCGAAAAGAAAGGAATGACCTTTTTTTTGGTCATTAAATTTTATTTCGGGTGGTGAAGTAAGTAAATAGGCGCTACGGAGAAAAGGACTTTTTTTGGTCTTCAAAAATTTTATTGGTGGAAAATAGGCGCTCCAGGAATTCTAGCCTAGGGCGCCTCAAATAGTTAATATGGCCCTGACTTCATGAAAATAACTTTTAAAACCTTTTAGGGGAGCTCCTTTGACGAGTCTACCACGAATATCCATACCGCCATGTATGGAAGCGGTGCGTTAGATTCCTTTAAATGTCAAATGTTTCAGGTGTCGAACTGGGCCAACGCGTCACTTTTTTGTCGGAAAAGTTCACCACAATGTTTTACATGTAATTTTTAAAAATTGTGCCAAAATTCGTTTAGTGTTACAATCAAACCATAAGGCTCATTGACATGTTTTGGGTACCGGATTGGGCGGGTTTCGTAACAGTCAAAAATTTAATTTTACGTAGGATAGCAAAAATCTAAAGCTGCATGCGAAATCCACGCAATGTGCTTAAAAACCAGCTGCTTCCACACTCTGTAATTCGACAGAAAGAAGAAATAGGCAGGAAAGAAATTTCCTTTTTACTTCTTGTCTGTACTCTGTATCATTCTTTCTAAATAGTTCGTAAATCTTCGGCAGTGGAAAAATAATAGACTACTGGTCCTGAAAACGTTGGGTTCTTGTGGAAAAATGCACCCTTTATATAAAAATGCATTTGTTATTTCTTAAAATATATATGTTTTTTTTTTACTTATGTTCAATTTATATGGCATATTCATTCATATATTAATCAGTCCAAGTTCATTAAATTCCCGGATTTTAATAGTTTATATTTTGCTTAATTAAAATGTATCTAGCTCTTTTCTATTGTGTATAAAAATTTAGAGGATAAAAGACAGCGACAAAATTTGCGTGTAAAAAGGAGAGAGTTAGCGGGATAATGTATAATATTATTAATCCCTTTGAATTAGCAAAAGTTGAAATTAAGCGGTGTTTTAGATTGCATGGATTTAATGAAAAAATAATTCCTGAGATTAAACTTCGTCTAAGTGTTAAAGTTTAAACAAAACACAAATAACAACACAACATAAACGAATATATTATTTCCATAAAACACAAAATAAAAATTTGTTTATTATTGCGATTAAAAATTGCAATGTCGTCAATGTTCCCGCAAACACCTTGGCAAACACCCGCTTATAAAAGAATGTAAACAAACGTCCAGCAGGGCCCGGATTCTTTCGAAACCTATCGGCCCTATTTTCTCATCTGTTTTTACGTCAATAATTAATAGAATAAAGCCTTATTTAATAAAGATATTGTTCAGTTATAAACTCGGGAGATATCGACTCGGAATGGAGTTTCAAATAAGTTAAGAATCACCATTCGGTAGCGACTCGATACGTTACGTCTCGAGACAGCGGTTAAGAATCCGCCTGCTAGTAAGAAGAGCGAGATCACTTTATACAAAACGCCATACAATAAAAGAGGATAACTGACAAGAAAGATCCAAATCGCCTTTCTATTTCCAGGCTTTCGTGTTGTCCATTCGTGAGTGCGGAACGAACCGAAAGTCTTTACGTAGTTCAAAATAGACAGGAAATGAAAAATAGAGAAAAAAATCTTTCTTGGGGAGATACGGAGTCCAGGCGCTGATTGTTAAGCAAGAATATCGGGAATCTTGCATGCGACTGTGATTTGAGGTATGAGAATCAGCGGCAAGCAGTGCTTTTTTGAGTCTCGGTATAAAATATGACAACGAAATTATTTTCCTATACAATTACGACATAAGTTCACTGTATATAATTACAGGTATTTGTAGGTTGTTATGGATGTACGCAATTTTGTCATTTTCTTAACAAGCGTCGTTATATCTTACAATTACCTTGTTTAGCAAATAATTGCAGCCTTGTGGTAGGTTGCTTCCTTTATCAATACTTTTTGCAATAAAACTTAAAAGTAATTATTTCTAAAAATCGTTAGGTAATATTATAAAAGCCACTATACCTGAGTCTCTAAAAGGTCGCTACCACTGATTCCTTAGGCCAAAATACAACGATAATCTACGCAATTTATTTTAGTTAAAGAGTATATCATGTGCAAAATACAGGCTGTAAGGGTCTATTTTATTTTAATTACTTTTTTTCCAATATTACAATTTTTTCCAAAAATAGGGTTTTGAGGAATTCTCGTTCTGGCACGTAATAAAATTTTACCTGACATTACGTTTTTTTTTTCTGGTTGGACACCTTGGCAAAAATACATAAATAACTCTTCTTGTTTTGTACCCTAAAGGTGAGAATAGAATTCTTTAGAGGATTTATAAAGTGTGTATTAGTCTTGGGTTTAATTGGGTAAATGTCTTTTTACTCATAGCTCGTGCTGTCAAACTTCCCATTCGTAAAAAAGTATTACTTTATGCACTTGTTACATAATGGTAGGGGAGCACAAGAGGGGATTTCTGAAGTTACAGCGCGTCAGAAAAATATACCGAAGGATATCTTGTACCCGATTAAATACCTCCACCAAATATGAGCCCCGTATACACGGCCGATCGTAAAAACAAAAATATATCCATCAAAAACTGTCGTACGCGTCAGATTAGGATAGGGTGAGTTAATTACATGCTAAAGAGTGTATATGTTTCACTAATCTGGCAATTTAAGAGTGACGTAAAGAAAGCGGGGGCTACAAAGTTGTAAAAAAACGTTAAGCGTAGGTATTTTTTTATTTTGACGAAAATAATATAAGGATACCAAAATATATATAATTCAATAAGATTTTTATAACCCAAAATAATAAAAATATTTTTTTGACATAATTAAAAGTCTATAGCCGCTTAACGTCCCGATGAAAAGGTATAAATTATATAACATTTTTTCTCCTTATCATCTAAGCTTTGCAACCCAATAGGTCTCTATGACGCCCGAGTAACTGCAAATTTAGCATCTTGGGCTTCCCTACTCTAAATTACTATTCTTTATCGCAGTTTTTAGTTGCCGAGGAAAACTTCCTAGTGCGCGGTTAATCTAAAAGACCCCATGATATATATGGGATCTGGATATTCTTTTTAGTTAATGGAATAAATTTAAAATTTACAGGAAAAAATGTTGGGCCCAGTGATGCGTTTTGGATGTATTTTTGCCTACTATGAGCGAGTCGACATAGAGGTTTTAACCCGGGCTTTCCCCGGGTTAAAAAGTCTTTACCTTTTAACGATTCACACCTGCGATTCATAGGAAAGGCGTTAAAACTCGTGCGTTCTTAACCGCCAAATTAGGACTGGTTCTAATTTTTCCCTATGGGTGACAACTTTTTAACAAAAACTACCTCCGAGGAATAAATGAAATAAAAAAAAATAAAATGAGTTTTGGCTCAATTTTTCCATCGTTTTTGCTTATAAAAAAACATTTTTTCAAAAAATTCGGAGATAGGAGTATGTGAAGACTTGTTAGCGGTATTTTCTTAAAAATGATAAAGTGGGGACCCAAACATGCCATTTAAGTTTTTCGGTGTACTTTTACTTCCTGAACAGGGATTCGTGGCAGTGCTTCTTCATCACCAACCAATCTTCAGTAAATTTTAGAAAACTGTCAAAATTACGATTTTTGTCAGTTTTTTCTTTGACAAAAATACTTCGAGAACCATATATTACATTTTTAAGTCGCGTTTTGTTTTGAGCAGTTGGTATTAAAACTTCTTTTGTGAATTGACGCTGGATATTTCTCAGCTCCTTTCATGTTGATTAAAATTTTATCGACTAAACTGACAATATCAGTTTATCCTGCTTCCTTTTTCGTTTTTTCAATATAATGTCTATACTTAAATTAAATATTCTAGGGGGATGCCGCAGAAATATATTTTTTTATAATCTGTCCTTAACACCCCTCACCCAATAAATATTTTCACCATTGGGTGAAAAATTTTGACACACTATCTCTTGCAAACAACGAGGTAAAGTAATCGTTGCAGATATTTTGACTCAAGGCGTTTGTGATACTATTTTGTACAGACCTTTAATAGACACCCTGTATCATAAAAATATAAAATGCCGTATGTTTTGACCAAAATTTTTAAAATAAATTATTTTTGTTTATTTTTTTTTAAGTAGAAAAAATTTAAGAATAATAATAATATAATAATAATATAATAATAATATTTATTTACCAATAAATGATACATGCGAAGAATAAAAACTAATTTTAAATGATCAGTGGTAAATAAATATAATAACCCACTAAGAAATATTTCGCGCGTGGGTACTCCATTAATCCACCACCCATCATCAAAAAGAAAAAAGGAGTAACTAAAAACATAACAGATAAGGGAGATACAACGTATCTAAATGAAAAAATACATATTAACAAATCTAAATAATACTTATACATAAACCTCAATAGATATGTCTAAAATTAAATACAAAACCATATAAACACTTATTCTCAATAGAGCCATTCATGTATAAATCAACATTCTCTAACTTACATACTACATAATCTTTAAAAACTATGGCTCATTTTGAAGCCATAATTAAACAAAAATAAAAATAAAGCGTAAGTTAAAATCATAATTAAAACAAAAAAAAAAGGAAAAAAAATTAGTTGTTTTGATACAAGACAAAGTACAATCAAATTTAATTAAATCGACAAAAATCAAAATAAAATAAATAAATTTTGTTTTTGAAACTATATTACCGTTAAATATTCGATTTTATTCTCTATAATATCATGAAAAGCTTTTCTTGGTCTTTTAAATATCCACTCCTTTAATTTTTTCTTAAACGTCCTTAATTGATTTTTATTGTTAAGACTTTTGAGCTCAATGGGAATCAGATTATATAACTTAGGTCCTAGGTACGAAAAGCTTTTTTACCAATTGTTTTTTCAACTTTTGGAAGCCTATGTACATTAGATCTCTGTCGTGTATTGTACCTATGATCAACACCTATAAGTTTGCTTTTTTCCTTGTGCTGCTTAATGAGCAAATTAAGACAAAACAGTTGACGCACATCCAATACCCGAGCCAGTTCATACAGTTGATTACTGGGAAATAGCAACGGTTTTTTATAAATGATCCTAAGCACCCACTTTTGTATTTTTTCTAATTCAACGGCATAAGTTTTTGCTGCTGCTCCCCATGCAGTAATACCGTATGTCAAGTGCGTTTCAATAAGACCATAATATAAAGTTTTTAATTGTTCTACTGTCAGGATCCTTGAGAGAAATTTAAATTTATATAGCAATCCTCTAATTTTTTTAACAACGGTTGCAATATGTATATCCCACTTTAAATGACTGTCTATTTGGACACCAAGATATTTTATGACGTTAATTCCCCCAATTTGCAAGTTTGTATTGTTTACTTTTATTTTAAGTTCATTAAATTCGGGCAAATTTTTTGAATAAGAGGTAAACGCCACAAACTTAGTTTTTAAAAATTTATTGTTAACAGTTTTTCGTTGCACCAGTTTATGATATCAGGGAAATCATTTTCAACTTTCTGTTTTAAGCCGTTCCAGTTTGTATCCTTGTAAAAATAGCTGTATCATCTGCAAAACTAATGATGTTTCGATCTGCAGATAATTCATATAATGAGTTAATATAGATATTAAATAAAAGTGGCCCCAAAACTGTTCCCTGTGGAACTCCAAAGCTTATTATCCTTTTCTCGCTATAGATTTCATCTATCTTTACACATTGTTTTCTGTCAGTTAAGTAGCTTTTAAATAGCTTTTGTTGTGTCCCTCTAATCCCAATGCTCTCCAGACATTCCAGAAGCTGTTCATGATCCACCGTATCAAAGGCTTTAGCAAGATCCACAAATATACACAAGGACACACTTTTTTCATCCATTGCTTCCTTGATTAATTCAGTTAGTTCATCAACAGCATCTGACGCTGCTTTCTCTTTAGTAAATCCAAACTGTTTAGGAGATATAATTTTGTATTTCTTCAGGTATTCATTTAATCGGTTACTTAATAAGCGCTCAAATATTTTGGCAAGTACGGAGATAAGAGATATAGGCCTGTAGTTATTAACTGACAACTTGTCACCGCTTTTATAAATAGGTATAATGACTGCAGTTTTAAAATGTGAGGGACATTCGCCACTCTCGAAGATTTGGTTAATTATATATGTTAATGGTCCCGTTATCATATCACAAATACCTTTTATATGTTCAACTCGAAAGCCATCTATTCCAGGCGCCTTGTTGTTTTTTAATTCTTTTATAGTTCGAGTTACTTCATTTTTATCCGCGGGCAGAAATCAAACAACATTCTTAAATAATTTACTTTATTTGATAATTATAATTTAAAAGTTATCTAGAGGTCTTTAAGAAGCACATCGTCCTTTTCATCTTCCACCATCTTTGTGTCCCAACATCCTCCAACTTTTGAGTACTTTCTGCATCAATATTTTTTTCAACATGAGTTTGTTTATTTGTGTCCTCAGTATTTTCCTAAAACCAAGCATTTAGATATCGAATATTTCAAAAATTTTTGAAACAAATTTTTTAAAAATAATTTAATTTTAGCATTTCACAAAAACTTTAGTCTACTTTTAAATTACTTTATCCAACACTTACATATAATATCTACATAATTGATCAGATTTTGAGGATATAAAGTGTACTATAAGTAACTAGTGAGCTAAAGTACCCTTTAGCTCACTAGTGAATTATAGACAATACAAAATTTTGTTGCTGGTGTTGACAATGACAAGTAACAAATAATGGATGACGTTTTCAAATTATTTTCGATATTAAAAACGATTTATACGAAAGTGTTGGATAAAATTTTGTATTAGACACGTGAGTTATTACATATAAGTCACTTAAGAAAATTACCTCTCTCGCCCTTCGGGCTTGAGAGTTAAACTTTTCTTGCGTGACTTATATGTAATATAACTCAATTATCTAATAAATAACTATTATCCAACACTTACATATAATATCTACATAATTGATCAGATTTTGAGGATATAAAGTGTACTATAAGTCACTAGTGAGCTAAAGTACCCTTTAGCTCACTAGTGAATTATAGACAATACAAAATTTTGTTGCTGGTGTTGACAATGACAAGTAACAAATAATGGATGACGTTTTCAAATTATTTTCGATATTAAAAACGATTTATACGAAAGTGTTGGATAAAATTTTGTATTAGACACGTGAGTTATTACATATAAGTCACTTAAGAAAATTACCTCTCTCGCCCTTCGGGCTCGAGAGTTAAACTTTTCTTGCGTGACTTATATGTAATATAACTCACTTATCTAATAAATAACTATTTTACATCCTATGTCTTAAACATTGGGATGTTTTTTTATACAGTGAGGACCTAAACGCCATCCCTCTCTAAAATCTGAATCGTTTGGTAAATTTTGATTAAATTTGGAACTATAGTGTATGAGCAACTTTTGCAATTTTTTTGCAGTGCGACAGATGGTCGCCATATTGAAAAGAAAAAATTGGAAAGCGGGTCTTGAGGCATATTATTTTGTATATAACGAGTAATTTATAACCCTAGAATATAAAGCCAATATCTTTACTTGCTACAAGACGGCGGCACTTTAATAGCCTTAATACCTAATTTGAATGGCTACTACTGTCGTTCTAAAGTATCATAGCTATACCATAGTTCCAAATTTTACTAAGATATACTGAACGGTTCAGATTTTAGGAGGGCACGGAGGTACTTACTGTATAATATTTGTGTCTTATTTATGCCCTAAAAACCCTGTATATTTAGGACAAATTGAGTAAATTTATATGTGTATTAAATTTTCCTGCTAACTCTGCTTAGTTAAAATTACGACGTACTTATTAATTAGAAACATGGCCAGTTCTTGCACAGTTTAATTATTGAAAACAGTGCTTAAGGTAGTACTACCGGTGTAAGAATTAATGTTCAGAAAATTATGAAACTTTGCATACTTGTACTTTATATTAAGAATATCAACCAGATAAATTTTCAAAGGTCTACAGAGACCTGAAAAGTTATAAATATTATAAAATAATTGCTTTTAACATTGATCTTTATGAGAAATGGCAGATTTTATTTTACTGCACAAAAACTGATGTTCAGATTTTATTAAAAGTTGTATCACCGAAAGAAAAAACAATTCTGAACATTTTGGCTAATTAAAATATAACGTTCAGAGCTTGTGATACGAGTTATTAATAAATAATTAAGAAAAATATGCTATGTGACTGACATGTGGCAACGCCGCCAAGAGGTGCGCTCGAAAAAGTTAATCGAATACGGTATATATGACAAAAAAATGATGCCAGTCCAATACGTTTTTCGGTTACCAGATCCAATGAGTTATAATAAATATTCGCAATAATTAGAAGTGTTTTTAGTGTTTTTTCCAACCCATATAACATTTTTTGCCGGCGTTGTACATTTAATTTACTGGCATTGCCAACACTCTTTAATGGCAAGGTATTGGCAAAAAGGTATCAAAAAGACGCGAAAGTGGGCAATTGGCCGTTATTAGGTTACGTGTTTCAGATAATGTGATGGCATCCGTCATTAATAAGGTATTTGCAAAAAAATGCGTTTAAGATGATGGCATCCATCATTAATAAGTTATTGGCAAAAGATAACAAAAAGACCCGAAAGTGGGCAAATGCAGATACTTCCAAGCAGCAAGCTAACGTCTTATTGACAAAAATTGTCGCATATACTTTTTTAAAAGCTAAAATGATGCGATATTTTATTTGAAAATTAAAATAGGAAAAACTCCTTACTGCATGCAATTTCCTTGCAATGCAAAGTTCCATCTCTCGGAACACTGTCCAACTTGGAGATGCAAATTTTTACACTAGCCGAAGATATTTCTTTTAAAGCTAGGTGAGATCACCTACCGCAGACCGCTCTCGAATTATTTTTGTCTAATGGGTACGGTTTAGACGATAAAAAGCGAAGATATTGCAGAAACGTAGTAGTTTATTGTCCATTACGCCATCTATCGGTATGTCAAAAAAACTATTAAATACATATCATATTTTTTATTAACACGTCTTTAAAACTTTTAATAAAGTTTTAAACAAAATGTTTACAGCTCCTAACAGTCTACTTGAATATCTTGCCTTCTCGACTAGCCATCACCAATTAATCACACCACACACACTTATTAGGTAATGAATACATTTATTTATGTCTATTAAAAAACTCTTTTCTTTAAAAAAGAAACTAAAAACTAGAAAACCACGTAGAAAACAAATGCACAAAGCGGTCACCTTCGGTCGAAATTAACCTAGCTAATTTTACCCTCATTTTATTTTTATTCGCTCCAAAATACATAATAACATTTTGTTTGACCTAATTTTTATTTGCATGATTTTTAACAATAAAATGTTGTGAAAATGCCATTTCCTTTAAATTATGTAAAAAAACATAAAATATTGTTGTTTAGCTGCCATTATAAATAAAACAGATCAAAAAATTGCTTTAATGTTAGTTAAATACCAATGTTAATAATATGGTTTAAAAAGTATGAATATGCGTATGAAGATTTGCCTTCAAAAATCCAATATTTATTTGCCTGCAACAAAAACGCGTGCTTTATTTAATCAGGATTGGTATGCCGCCATTTTTGTATGCTTGCCGGCAATTCGCCTGCATGTAAAATTTATTGGCAATTAAGTGTTTATTTAGGGTTGACTTTTTAATGCGTATAAGATGTTGGCATAATATTGCCACCAATTGCCAATAAGCATTGGCAATTGGTGGCAATATACACTACCATCAATGCCAATATGAAAAATGTACATTGCCGGCAAATAGTGTTTGCTGGGAAGTGCTTTTAAATGAAGAATTCGACGGCAATAATCCGATGTATCAATATTTACGTTAGTTGACAGAAACTTTCCATGTTTATCCTTAAATGTATGTGCTACTTGATATTGTTTTACAAATTTGTTATAATTTTTGTCAGTGACTGTTTTGCCTTTTCAATGAAATATTTTTTTGGTAATAGGATAAGGGTGGTTTAGGTATCTTATTAGTAAATAAACCTAACAATTTAAAACCGATAGCTTGTTTAAAGATTGCTTGCTGCAGTAGATTTTTGCATATGATTTTTATTGTTTTTATGCAGCGTTCCTCAAATAAAAATACCACGGTAGTCAAATTACCTTAAGCCCCTCATTTGACTCTTGTTGGTATCGGTAGAACTACCTTAATAGACTCGCACCGATTCTTTAAGAAAAAATATTTTTAAGTTAGAGACATTTGTAGCGGGACTACGTGACTTATCTGAAATAATCTTTATTTACAACCATGTACGTAATGTTGACTTTTCCTTTTGTTTAAAAGATTGAAAGTGTCAATTTCCCGACTTTAACTTTCACCCCTTCGGAGGAAAGATACTTTTCTTCCGTGGGCCGAAAGTAAAATTAACCAGTAAAAGAAACCCTAGAAACCGTCGCAGAAATTGAAAAAAAATTACCAACATGACATCTTGTTTGATATTTTAAACATCCCTGTAACATCTATTACGCGAATAATGTCCGGTGGCGTAATTATTTGATAAATTAAAAATCATATTGTTAGATTGACACATTTTTAATCTTAAAAAACTAAAGAAAAATTTGTTATAAAGGATGTAAATAAAATAATATACAAACCTGTGTGAAAAGTTTCATTACTGTCTTGAGAAATGGTTCATCTCAGCGCTTCGTGCCTCGATAAACCATCCTTTCTCTTAACAGTAATGAAACACTTTCCACCTGGGTTTGTAATGTACTATTATAAAGAGGCCACCGACGTCATCCTTATCTACGCGAAATCTTCTGTAACTCTTTTTCAATCGCGGTTTCGAGGGCTTCGTATCGTTACCTAGGAAGTAGGCATTTTAAAGATTTAATTTTAAAAAATTATTAAAATTTTAAATACGGGATGAGGGAATAAGAGGAGATTTTGCGCAGAAAATGATGATGTCGGTGGCCTCTTTACTAAACGCGCGGACCCTACCTCTAATTTAGGTGAAGCAACAGTTTCATTACTAGTACTTCTTGTAAAAGGGGCGTAATCATACAAAGGATTTTCAAAGGACCTATTTAGGTTCATTACTGAACCAGCTACGGATTCCCCATCGATTATGTAACCTCTGTCTTCGATATTGTCATAACGTAAAATATATGTTGATAAAGGTCTTGTACCTAAAAGTCTGGAAAAAAGTATAAACTTAACAATAATACTTTAACACAATCTGCTAAAATTACTTTAGATGTTCGTAGTAATTTTTACATTACGAATATGCAGGAGTTTCTATACACGGTGATTCCAAAATCGATCACAAAACTTAAGCGGGTGATTCTACTTGACAAAATAAGGATAGAGCTTCATATAGCTTTTTTCAAAATGTCATTCGTTTTCGAGTTAGAATCCGTCAAAGTTCAATTTTATTTTGTTTTTTTCGCCATATTGCGTTTATTTTTTCCCAATCCAGTTGATATTTGGCATATAAATCGAGCTTTGCAGATTCTAAAGTTTTAAGACAAAAGTACTTTTTACCGTCATAGGGCACTTTACCTAAAACTTAAAATTTATTTACATCATAACTTTGTTATTTTGACAGATATCGTAGAAAGCTAAAGGCGCCATTTTATGGGCAATCAAAAACCTAAAAAATAATGTACTCTTCATTAAAGTCGCTAAACCTCACCGTTTAGGCACCAATAGACATCAAAGTTTTCATCGATTTCAATCAAATTACCTACATACATACAGTGTGTCCAGTAACTCAACCGACAACCTTAACCAAACGATTCTACAACAAAAATAAGAAAAAACCTTCATATTAACATTGTCCTAAACGTCTTAGTTTATGAACTACGGGGTGTTAAAAATATAAAAAAAAGTTTTTTTTAATATAACACGTCGTAGTTCACAAACTAAGACGTTTAGGACATATATTTATATGAAGTTTTGTTCATATTTTCTGTTGTAGAATCGCCCCGTAAAATTTGTCGGTTGAGTTACTGGACACTCTGTATGTAGGTGGGTAATTTGATTGAAATTGATGAAAACTTTGATGTCTATTGGTTCCTGAACGGTGAGGTTTATCGACTTTAATAAAGAGTACCTTATTTTTTAAGTTTTTGATTGTCTATAAAATGGCGCCCCAGCTTTGCGATATCTGTCAAAATAAAAGTTATAAGGTAAAGTGCTTTCTGGCGATATTTAAAAAAAGTACTTTTGTCTTAAAATTTTAGAATCTGCAAAGCTCGATTCGTGTGCCAAATATCAACTGGATTGGTTAAAAAATAAATGCAATATGGCGAAAAAACCAAAATAAAAATTGAAATTTGACGGCTTGTAACTCGAAAACGAATGACACTTTGAAAAAAAATATATGAAGCTCTACCATTATTTTGTCAAGTAGAATCACCCCTTAAGTTTTGTGATCGATTTTTGAATCACCCTGTATAGGGGCCAATCAACTATTTTTTGTTAGTTTTAATTTTTTTATAAACTTTTTTTTGTTATACTTATTAACTTTAAATGTTGGGAAATATCTTCCTTAATTATGACCTGTAATGAGCAGAGCACTTTAACCAATTTCAACGATTAAACTAGAAAAATCACATTAGGTCCGTCTTATGTACACATAATTCGAACTCACAACACTCTTTAATTAATTAAAAAGTAGGTCACTACCAACAGAGCTAACTAACTTGTCAATCATTAAACAATATAACCATATCCCAAGGACAGTCAAATTGTCACAACAATTTATCTATCCAACTGACTTATTTTTCCAGAGACTGGTTAGCTGATGGACATTTTTTAAACTTTTAAACTTTAAACTACCCATATAACATTTTTGTCGGCGTTGTACATTTAATTTACTGGCATTGCCAACACTCTTTAATGGCAAGGCATTGGCAAAAAGGTATCAAAAAGACACGAAAGTGGGCAATTGGCCGTTATTAGAGCCACGTGTTGCAGATAATGTGATGGCATCCGTCATTAATAAGTTATGATGAAAAATGCGTTTAGGATGATGGCATCCATCATTAATAACTTATGCCAAAAAATGCGTTTAGGATGATGGCATCTATCATTAATAAGTTATTGGCAAAAAATGCGTTTAGGATAATGGCATTTATCATTAAATAAGTATTGCAAGTTTTATAAGTTGAATGTCCCAAAAGTTAAATAACATATTTAGAATTTTGTAATCGAAAAAATGAGAAAAAAAGGCAGGAAAACTTTATCAATAAAAAAATTACATAATATAAATTTTTATATCGTAACAATAAACCAAAAAAATAAAATAAAAAGAATGTAATAAAATTAAAAAAAGATAGTAAATCAAAAGAAAACACTTTAAAATAGTAAGTATTTAAGGGACACTTACAATTAATTTTTAGATCCAAAACATAGGGAGAAATATCTTAAAGGAGTTAAATGTAAAAAAAACTATTAAATATATATAATTTTTTTATTAACACGTCCTTAAAACTTTTAATAAGGCAACTCCCTGATTTCATATAATTTTTTTAAGTAACTACAAATTTAAAAGGTTTTAAACAAAATGTTTAC
Source organism: Listronotus bonariensis (assembly GCA_014170235.1). Lineage (NCBI taxonomy): Eukaryota > Metazoa > Arthropoda > Insecta > Coleoptera > Curculionidae > Listronotus > Listronotus bonariensis. Next base: position 17,121 of record JACEGR010010072.1, read on the forward strand.
AGCTCCTAACAGTCCCTTTTTTTAAGAAACTAAAAAGCTAGAAAACAATTGCACAAAGCGTCCAAACAAAAGCAAGATTGCCTCATCTGTTAAATTGTCAAATCTTGTATTTCGGCTTAGCGGGAAATTTGAGTTTATCACCTTCGGTCGAAATTGTCGAAATTAACCTAGCTAATTTTACCATCATTTTATTTTTATTCTCTCAAAAATACATAATAAACATTTTGTTTGACTTAATTTTTATTTGCATGATTTGTATCTATAAAATGTTAGGAAAAGGTCATTTCCTTTAAATTATGTAAAAAAACATAAAATAATGTTGTTTAGCCGCCATTATAAATAAAACAGATCAAAAAATTGCTCGAATGTTAGTTAAATACCAATGGTAATAATATAGTTTGAAAAGTATGAATATGCGTTGCCTTCATCCAATATTTATTTGCCTGCAACAAAAAGGCATGTTTTATTTAATCAGGATTGGTATGCCGCCATTTTTGTATGCTTTCCGGCAATTCGCCTGCATGTAAAATTTATTGGCAATTTAGGTTAACTTTTTAATGCGTATTAGATGTTGGCATAATATTGTCACCAATTGCCAATGCTTTACCATCAATGCCAATATGAAAAATGTATATTGCCGGCAAATAGTGCTTGCTGGGTACCTGATAGAACATATGGTAGGAGAGCCCAAGAGGGGATTTCAAGATTTACTACGGCGCGGCAGATTAATATACCGGAGGATACCTTGTACCCGGTTAAGTACCTCCACCAACGATAAGCCCCATATATAGGGCCGATCATAAAAAACAAAAATATATCCATCAGAAATTGTCGAGCGCGTCAGATTTGAATAGGGTAAGTTAATTACATGCTAAACAGTGTATCTTCCACTAATCTGACAATTTGAAACTGACGTAAAGGAAACAGAGAGCTACAAAAAAAAACGTCTAATTAGCATTTTTGAACGTGGCCATTAATTTTAAAGAAACTAATTTAGGGATAACGAAAAATATATAATACGATACACTTACATACAATTTAAACTTAATAAAAAAAAATTAACAGTACTTAGAATTTTTAATAAAAGACAAAAACGAATTTTACATACAAAACACCATATCAGATTTTAGCGATTTTGCCATGCTTCATCATCTTTTATTTTTTAAACAAAACCCGTTCGTCGTACGTCGTAAATGATAAGTTTAAAAATAATGTTGCTTTAAAGAAAAAGCAGTGGTGTACTATTTTTTCATGTTTTTGAAAAAATCAGTACAAATCTTGTCTGAATGCCACTGGTAATTCTTTTTTAACTTTTACAGCAAAAAATGTAGTGTAATGGTCAAAAGAAGTATTTTCTATTTTTTTTTACCAGGGATATAGTAATTTTGCGCTTGGACAAATAAAAGTTGATTGACCCAATTATTAGGTATATGTATTTTAAAGTAGCAATATATCCCGTTTTAAGCCTGTTCTAACATTCTAAAATTACCAGGTCTTACTTGATGTTATTCCTTACCTATTTCGTATATTTAAATTACCAACCCTGGGTGAATATACGAAAAACAATAAACTAAACATTATAATAACGCCTAATAGGGACCCAAAGACCAAAGATAAAACATTTCTAGTAAAAGCGTTACTTCCCAAAAGTGGTTGTCCTGAGATTCTTAGTTCGATATCCTCGCAATAATATGATTCGTCTAAAAAAAATAATATATATCATAAAAAAATTGTAATTAAAATATCAATTGAATGTTAAATAGGATAATAAAAAATGTCAACATACAGGGTGTTCGGAAAGAAACTGTAAGGGTATTCCATTTAAGAGTAAAAACGACATATTCTCTGACTTTTCCATATCTTTTAAGAGATTCAAGCCGATCGATGTATTTTAGCCCGGAGAATTTTAAAATCGTATTGAAAAAACAGAAGACTTACGCCATAAATGTAACGTTTTAAATGTATTACTACATTTTCTAATTCTGTGATCAATTCTAAGTATTTTTTAATAAAGGTACCATATGTTTATCTTCAACTATTTTTCAGTTATTGACGCAAAAATACAGGTACCGCAGCGTATTACCTGATACTTTAAAGTCATTAATATTTTTATTACCTAATAACGTAGATGACTGATACAATTTAATATCTGATGGTTGCTTTTTACGTTTTGGATCATGCAGAACTTTTTATAGAGAATAACTTTTTTCGTAAAGTTAATAATAAAAAAGTTTTCCATATGGTTCCAACTTTTCTAGACACATTGTATGTATATTTTTAGACCGGGATGGAAGAAGCAGGGTGAGAAGGAGTTGATAGTAAACAACGACCAGGAGAAACCCGAAAAGATGAAACATTAGGTGTTGGTAAAGAGATAAAGGTGCAGAGGCTGCTGATCTTAAAAAACGAAAAGATGATAGAAAAGATAGAGCTGGAGAAGCTGCAGTTGTTGAAAATGATAAAAGTCCATTTGGTGAGACAGAAAAGGGTACATATTTTTAATAAAAAGTATTTTTGTATGACATTATAACTTTAAGTAAGTCCTTGTAAAATGATAGCTTAATATTCTTATTATAAACATGTAAACAAAGAATACATAATAATAACTAATAATCTTTCTTTTTGTTCGTTCTTTTTTTTTTTTAAGTAGGTGTATCAAATTATTGAGCAACAACAAACAAGAAAGCTTCTTTTAAATTCTTTATTATTACTTATAATTTGTTTCTTTTTATTGTTATAAATATTTTATATTATGAACAACAATAATAATATTTACTACTACGATTTTATTTTAGTTTTTCATAATCTTTTTTGCATCACTGGTATTTTCTTGAGACTTGTAATATAACGTTGCCATCTGTACTTCTATGTCTAAAGAATAATTTATTATGAAAAACTAATAGAAACTTTTATAATAGGTAAAAATTGCAATGACTGTAAAGTGTCAGATGATGTCAGGTATTTTATATTGATATATTTATATATTATAAGCCTAACATGTGACTGTTAAGGAGTCAATAACTCAAAAAAACCCACTTAAGCGACGCGTCCCGACGAGACAAAATTCGCCAAAGAAGTTTACTAGTAACCCAGCAAACACTATTTGCCGGCAATGTACATTTTTCATATTGGCATTGATGGTAAAGCATTGGCAATATTATGCCAACATCTTATATGCATTAAAAAGTCAACCCTAAATAAACACTTAATTGCCAATAAATTTTACATGCAGGTGAATTGCCGGCAAGCATACAAAAATGGCGGCATACCAATCCTGATTAAATAAAGCACGCGTTTTTGTTGCAGGCAAATAAATATTGGATTTTTGAAGGCAAACGTTCAACGCATATTCATATTTTTTAAACCATATTATTAACATTGGTATTTAACTAACATTAAAGCAATTTTTTGATCTGTTTTATTTATAATGGCAGCTAAACAACATTATTTTATGTTTTTTTACATAATTTAAAGGAAATGGCCTTTTCATAACATTTTATTGTTAAAAATCATGCAAATAAAAATTAGGTCAAACAAAATGTTTATTATGTATTTTGGAGCGAATAAAAATAAAATGATGGTAAAATTAGCTACGTTAATTTCGACCGAAGGTGACCGCTTTCTGCATTTGTTTTCTACGTGGTTTTCTAGCTTTTAGTTTCTTTTTTTAAAGAAAAGGTTTTCTAAAAATCACCCTAAATTAAAGGAAAATATTAGTAGTGTCCTGTGACACTTCTTATGTCAAATACTCTAAACTCATTAAATAAAATAATCTAAAAATAGAGTCCCATAGTAAGCTTAATCCAGGTAGCTCTATAGAGTTAGTTAGTTAGTTATTGCTAAATCATCAGATTTGCAGCCAAAAAACTTGCCTTCCGTCATTATGCATTTACTTCTGTGAGTTTAGAGGAAAACGGCATATTTTCGACTTGTACCGTATTTTTTAAAAATTCAAGATAGTTAATCGATGTATTTCAGCTCGGAGCATTTATAATTTTAAAAAAATGCATGAAAATAAGACCTACGCCATGCATGTTGCGTTTTTAAGTGGAATAAGAGTACTATAAAGGTATGTCCCACTTAGGCGACGCGTCGCGACGAGACAAAATTCGCCAGAGAAGTTTACATATACCTAAATGCAACCCCGCCAATATACGCAGACGCGCCGCTTATATTGGCGGGCTTTACGGTAGTCT
>JACEGR010010073.1:0-21310 GCA_014170235.1 Listronotus bonariensis
GCAAACACTATTTGCCGGCAATGTACATTTTTCATATTGGCATTGATGGTAAAGCATTGGCAATTGCGGCAATATTATGCCAACATCTTATACGCATTAAAAAGTCAACCCTAAATAAACACTTAATTGCCAATAAATTCTACATGCAGGCGAATTGCCGGCAAGCATACAAAAATGGCGGCATACCAATCCTGATTAAATAAAGCACGCGTTTTTGTTGCAGGCAAATAAATATTGGATTTTTGAAGGCAAACCTTCAACGCATATTCATACTTTTTAAACCATATTATTAACATTGGTATTTAACTAACATTAAAGCAATTTTTTTGATCTGTTTTATTTATAATGGCAGCTAAACAACATTATTTTATGTTTTTCACATAATTTAAAGGAAATGGCTTCTTTTCATAACATTTTATTGTTAAAAATCATGCAAAATTAAAAATTAGGTCAAACAAAATGTTTGATTATGTATTTTGGAGTAAATAAAAATAAAATGATGGTAAAATTAGCTACGTTAATTTCGACCGAAGGTGACCGCTTTGTGCATTTGTTTCTACTGGTTTTCTAGCTTTTTAGTTTCTTTTTTAAAGAAAAGAGTTTTTTAATAGACATAATTAAATGTATTCATTACCTAATAAGTGTGTGTTGTGTGATTAATTGGTGATGGCTAGTCGAGAAGGCAAGATATTCAAGTAGACTGTTAGAGCTGTAAATATTTTGTTTTAAAACTTTATTAAAAGTTTTAAAGACGTGTTAATAAAATATTATATATATTTAATAGTTTTTTGACATACCGATAGATGGCGTAATGGACAATAAACTACTACGTTTCTGCAATATCTTCGCTTTTTATCGTCTAAACCGTACCCATTAGACAAAATAATTCGAGAGCGGTCTGCGGTAGGTGATCTCACTTAGCTTTGAAAGAAATATCTTCGGCTAGTGTAAAAATCTGCATCTCCAAGTTGACAGTGTTCCGAGAGATGGTACTTTGCATTGCAAGGAAATTGCATGCAGTAAGGAGTTTTTTCCTATTTTAATTTTCAAATAAAATATCGCATCATTTTAGCTTTTAAAAAAAAGTATATGCGACAATTTTCGTCAATAAGACGTCAGCTTGCTGCTTGGGAGTATCTGCATTTGCCCACTTCGTGTCTTTTGTTATCTTTTTGCCAATAACTTATTAATGATGGATGCCATCATCTTAAACGCATTTTTTTGCCAATAACTTATTAATGACGGATGCCATCACTTTATCTGCAACACGTGGCCCAATAACGGCCAATTGCCCACTTTCGCGTCTTGTTGATACCTTTGCCAATGCCTTGCCATTAAAGAGTGTTGGCAATCGCCAGTAAATTAAACTGCGTACAACGCCGGCAAAAAATGATAAAAAGAGACTAGGTAGGTGATTTTGATATAAAAATATTGAAGCAAACATAATATATCGTAATAAGGAAAAGCATATATCACCTAGTGATGCAAAGTTTTCAATTTTTCATTTACCGTGAAGACAAACAATTTTTATTGTTTTTTGGTGAATAATTTACGTAGAAAAATAGTGTACATGACTTGTGTGAAAATCACTTTACATTATGTATTGCACTGCTGACGCCTCGTGCAACAATATTCCCACTTGTGTGAAATAAGTCATTTTCACCTTGTAATGCAATATACTATTTTTAATAGGGGGAGAATAGTAGAGTAATAGAGAAATTTAAAATAATTTTTTAACCAACCGAAATAAAATTTTCTTTGGAGGGGCGGCAAAGATAACACTGCTTCAGATACCTAGAAACGGGTCTCATTATAAGGGATTTAGATGTTATTGAAAATGCAAAAAAAAAAAACAAATTGTTGGAGTCTGTATAAACTATTCTTTTAAAATTTTGAATGAGTCCAGGCTAGTAGATATTTTCGTCTGTGGTGAATAGTAAAGTATTTCCTTAGTTTTTAAGTAAGTAAGAAATATAGGGTGTTCATTAAAACCCTTTCACCTAGTTATCTTTGAAAACGAGACAGATTGAGAACGCCGAAACACGTCAAGATATTATTAAACAAGTTTTACAAAAATTGGACGGCGCCTTTAACTCTAACCATACCACCACCCCAAAATTCTTAAATGAGAAGGCGGGTCATGATACATCATTTTAAAGCTCCTGATAGTACTTTATAACTCAGAATATGAAGTCAATATTCTCTACCTATTACAAATGGCTGGTACTTTAAAATTACCCGAATACCTGATTTGGATGATATTTCCAAACTAATAAAGTTAGATGTATTTGCAGCTCATTTAAAGATCTTTTTAATAGTAAAATAATACACGGGTCTTAGAATTCAAAATATGTACTTTTCTTCTACCTAGTATATTTATACCAGTATCACCATTAAAAGACCTTTAAAACAGCTTAAGAAAACACCACATTAGGTACATCTAACTTTATTATTTTGGAAATATAACATCCAAATCATACATTGTAATTTAAAGTACCATTTGTAATGATAGGAAAGATATTGACTCATATTCTGTTAAAAGCACTGTCATGCAAACGATGTATCACTACCCGCTCCATTTAATTTCGTAATGACCATGGTGGTGGGGAATACGCTGTCCATTTTTTGTAAAAACGTTCCCCTTCAATAAATATCTTGACGTTTTTCGACGATTTTCATCTGTCTGTTTGAAGATAACTTGAGTGAAAGTTTTAAATGAACACCCTATAACTGGTTTAACTAATACGGAATGGAAATTGTTTGTGAAATATGTTTGTGAAAAGTCTTTTATAATTACTGTCTACATTTCAACGATCAGCTCTTAAATAACCTCCGCAAGATGAAGCTTTGTGTTTTGCTACTTGGTATGAACTCACAAAGAAATGCATTATTTTCCGATAAAACTATACAGTATGATATCACGAATGCTTTTCACAGTTTAAAAGTTTCTGGCACAATTTTTTTTCTTGGTGCAATGATCATACATTTTTCTTCTTTTAAAAATAGCTGTAAAGTGCGTGTGCAGACCGAAAATAGCAGAAAACTTTCATGCAACAAATAAGCTTCAACAAAAGCTTTGGCTGAAATTTTTAACAGAGGCTTTTCGTTGACGTTGCAGGGTATAGTGAAAACTATGAGAAAACTGATTAACCACCATATATTCGATTGAAACAAATTCAGTGGTGAAAGTAAATTATGCTAACTTAATTTGGTTGGAGATACAGAGTGTTTTTCAAATTTTATCAATTTGGTCACACTTGTAACTGCTTGATATATACAGGGTGGCCCACCATATTCGACACGGTCTGTAGCTGGATAACCATGGGGTGTTTTTAAAAAAGTAAATACCGGAACATATACAGGTCCGGATAAGGCAACAGTATAAAATTATTTTAGTCCATACAGGTGTCTCCAAGAAGTGCGAGAGACCATCAAGTGTGTATTTCTTAAATGGAACACCTATATTTAATGACGGTTTTTAGATTCCACTTTGAAAAATAACTCAAGTTTGTTCCTAGTACTAAGTGTCTAATTTTATTCCGTTTTTGTGATATTTGATTTTTTGAAAAATGCAGAGGTAAAATTAAATTGATTTTATTTGCATAACACTTTTAACACTTTAAACTTTAAAATGTGTAACAAGATTAGGAAAAGTCTGACATATCATACGTAGGTCAAATCAAGATCAAATATTGTACAGGGTGGTCAAAAATACTTCACCTTTCAGAAAATCAAATAGCCATAATCCTGTATTTTTAAATTCAAATCACCCTGTATAGCTTACGTCACATGATACGACAAATAAAATACCCTTTCAAATGGTGAGCTAGGCCGCCTATACTGGTCTTTTGCGCTTTTTGGTAAAATCTGCCTACCACACTTTTAGTCCAAATGCTTCATTTAACCAAATGTTGGCTGTCGACATTACGCAAGTATATGGTCTTTCAAGAACAATAATCGACTCACCTGTTGATACAGCGTTTGAACAAATAAAAGAAATTATTGATTTTAAATAAAATTCCGCCAACAACAAGACGAAATATGGTCACGGTAGGGATGTGAAAAATGGTTTACTTTGCCTAGAGTTGGTCTCGAAAATACTCGAGAAACCGTTTTTGATAACCTACAAAGCTGTTTCAAAATTTGACACAGATGGAGGGTCGGGAGGTTGAAATCCATAGCAAACGGTTGATCGAAAAACATGACCGACAGAAGGGTTTTGAACACGTTTTATTATTACCACACGCTGAAACAGTGCTGTTGAGCAAGACAGTAAGTTAAACTGGATTAAATTTTTTTTTCTTTCAGAATTTTGTTAGTGGTAGATAATACAAAATCTTTAATTCTGTGGTTTTTCCGTCAGCCCTACATTTGCATGATCTACTTAGTAAGAAGATACATCAGATGCCTACTTACATTTAAATAGACATTTGAATAAAAATATGTTAAAACGGAATTTACCTAAAAAGTGATAAAAGATAGGTATAGGTATAGCAACTATATAGAATGATGTTTAAAGAGTTCTCATTGTCAATATGTGGTGTTAAAAATATAGGTGTTCCATTTAAATAAGAGAGAAAACTATAACGCTGACTCTTCAAATAACCGAAACCGTTTAATGGCATATTTTCAGGAACTGGTAAGTTATTGATTTTATTTTAATACATATGTTTAACAAACTTTATTATTTTTTTGATCACCCTGTATAATCTATGATCTCGATATGACCTACGTATGATAAGGCAGACTTTTCTAATCTTGTAACAAATTTTAAAGTTTAAGGAGTTTATATTGTTAAAGTAAAATTAATTTAATTGCACCCCTGCATTTTGAAAAAAAAATCATATATCACAAAAACGAATAAAATTAGACACTTGGTACTAGGAACAAACTTAAATTATTTTTTTATGTAGAATCTAAAAGCGTCATAAAATATAGGGTGTTCCATTAAAAAAATATAACTTTGATACGTCACACTTTTTTGAGACATCCTGTATAGAGTAAAATAATTTTATACTGTGGCCTTATCCGACCTGTATATGTTTCAGTTTTAACTTTTTTAAAAACCCCATGGTTATCCAGCTACAGACCGTGTCGAATATGGTGGGCCACCCTGTATAGAGATAAAGAAAAAATGTTAAAAAGAAAGTTTTAGGTGGAATTCAGTGACGTACCTAATTTTTTTCCATTGACTTTTATTTTAAAGTTATAACAAAAAGTCGGGTTTTTTAAATGGAACACCCTGTATATTTTATCACCAATAGGAAGGTATCTTTTCTCCCAACTACAGGAAATGCTTGTATAATCATTTAAGTTGTACAAAAAATATTGTTTGTACCTCTGGCATAAAGCACTTTTACGCCCACAGCTGTTTGTTGCCCTCGCGGAGCTCCCGGGCGTAAAAGTGCTATTTTGAGCCTTTGGTACAAAAATAACTATTTGAGACGTTGATACAGAGCAAATTTTTGTTTTCAAAAATTTTAAGGAACTGGTTTTATGCTTATGTATGCATGACAAAAAATAAATTTATATATACTATTTATTTGATCAATTAAATAACAAAGTAAAATTAATAATATTTATTTTTTAATCCTACACCTATTACCTTCAGCATTATATATAAACTATAGCCCCAATAGTTTCAAATTTTTTGAACATAATCATTAAATCGTTAGGTATATTAGCTTTAACTAATAACTAATCCGCTAATCCTAACTATTTTTGAAAAACCTCACTTTATTTAGGGTCACCGTTGGTCCTCTAATAGTCCCTGGTCCAGTAAATAAATGGAATTTATGATAAGAACACTTTTAAAACCTTTTAGAGGGGTTCCTTTTGACAAGTCTATCACGAATATTCATATACTCTTTGTAAAGTGAATTGAGACGACACAAAAATTGGGGTTCTATCAATTTACCACGTCACGCATTAAAATAAATATTCTATATCATAGTTGATTAGTCCCCGTAGAGAGCCCACGTTGATTTGACAAGTTTGTCAGTGAAAATGGTAGGCGGGGTTTAAATCCTACTGGTCTACTTCAAATTTAAACGAACGTGATTGGATAGATATTTTTAAGAGAGATAAGACCTATTTTACTTTCTTCAGAATTCTTGCACCTGCAACTAAAAGACAGTGTCGTCTCAAATTCATTTTTATTATTTATGAATTTATGATTTAGGGTCCTAATTAAGATTTTTATGAATGTTTTTATATATATTATTATGTATTGCGTAAGGTAAAATAGTTTTTTGTATTTATTATTAGAAATTTGTTTTTAATTTGCCACGTTAACGGTAATTTTTGGGGGACAAAATAAATAGTGCCAGATCAGCGGCAAAAAGTATAGATTATAGAGGGGCGCGTTTTTGAGGGCGAGGGTCGGTTTTTCTTTTTGCTTTCCACTCTTTATTTGAAGTACCTACTTTTGTTTCTATTATATGCAGGAGAGAGGCGTAAACGACGCACTATGTACGATGCAGTAAAAAATCGTCCGGAAATCAAATAACTCTTGAACGATATGTTGTAGAAAATTTTCTCTGGTATCATTTGAAAGGTAAGGTTATCTAGAATATGGAAAAAAAATCGTGAAAATAATTAAATCTTGGCTCAAAAATTTCAAAATAATGCATTAAAAAACATGTGATAATTCAGTCGAAATAGATTATTTTTCATCTTACTTCTCGCCTTCCATTTATATTGATGTAATATTTTTTTTACATAAAATTCATTTGGATTATAGGATTATTTAGTTATTAATTTGGTCTTAAATTAAAGAAAATGCCTTTACTTTAACATTAAAAAAATTATTTATGATCATTTAATAATGTACAATTCTGTTTATCTTACTTGTGTCTTTTTATACTGAAGTAATATTTTTTGTAGAAAAATGTTATTACACATGTTTATTTTATTACAAAATAAATCAATAAATAAAAACCAAATAAATTTATGGAAATAAAATATCATAAATATAAATAGAAGTCAGAAGTAAGATACAATATAGTCTTTGGCAACTGAATTATGACATTTTTTCAATTTTTAAATGCATTATTTTCATTTTTGGAGTTAGGATTTTTCCTGTATTCTACATGACTTTACCTTTTAAATGATACCCGAGAATTTTTTTTACGACCTGTAATTCAAAAGTTATTTAATTTCCGGACGATTTTCTACTGCATCGTATATAGTGTTAGTGTTCGTTTCACTAAAAAACATTCTTAATCCGGCACTAAAAATAAAACAACACAATAAACAAATTGAACCAAATTTACTGTAATATTTGGTTGGGCAAATATTTCTATTAAATTGTGAAAACCATAGGCGTTTTTAACGAAACGAAGCCAAAATTAATAAAATAATGATTAAAAACATAATAACCATATTGGTACTGGTGAATGCACTCATTATCTTTTAAACATAGCCAAATCTCAAATACTTAAATGATTATAGGTAATTATTAGCTGCCTTTCCTCGATATTACTGGTCACGCGGTAAAAAAAAAAATAATAATTTATTTTATTTATTTATTTAACATTTTTATTAGAGGTTATTATTAATTTTTAATTTACCATAATTCCTCTATTAAACTTTTATTTCTCCGCCCATGCTTAACAAAGAAGCCGCCTTGGAAGTGCTTGAAATTCGGTTTTTGCTGTCTCAATTGTAATTGTAAAGACTTTACCTCTATATATGGAAGCGGACCTGTCAATGTCAAATGATTCTGGTGACGGACTGGGTGAACGGGTAACTTTCTTTGTCGGACAAGCTTACCACAATATTTTACTTGCAACTTTAAAACATTGTGCTAAAAATCTAAAAGGTTAGAGTCATGGAACCATAAGGCTCAAACACACGTTTCGGGTATCGGACTAGGCGGGTTACGTGACTGTAACCCTTACGATTTTGGCACTATGTTTAAAAATTACATGTAAAACATTGTGGTAAACTTCTTCGACAAAAAAGTGACGCGTTCGCCCAGTCCGACATCCAAATCATTTGACATTGACAGGCTGGGTTAAAGCACCGCTCCTTTACATGGTGATATGAATATTCGTTTTAGACTCGTCAAAAGAAACCCCCCTAGAAAGGTTTTAAAACTGTTCTTATCATGCAGTCTACTTCATTACTGATCCAGAAACTACAAGTTTTGTTGGGTTAACTACAAAAAGAAGAAATTTTCTCCTTACCAATATATTATGTAGTTTTAATCAAAAGTTGTTAAATTAACTTAAGACGTTTTTTACTACTTAAAAGTGTTTTTTTTTGTAATTATGCTATTAAATTATTTCTTTACTGAAGGTTATAAGGTTAGAATTTAATTTTTAATTTATTTGGCTATAATGGTGAAATGGGCAACTAAATTAATACTCTACTGATATTTTCTGTAGGTTAGTCTTCTTTTAGGGTTAAATGCACTGAGCACTGCTTGATTTTAAAAATAGTTTGTAACCTTGTGTTTGTATTTGTTAGTTTACATGTTTAGTTCTTCACAATTATTTACCACAAATATTATGTTTTTTTAGAGATTAAGAAGCATGTTTTTTTATATTTGTAAAAACTTATGACTTTGTGTACCAAGTAGATATCATGTTCTCCTTCCAAAACTTTAGACTTCTTCGGGACGTATCCTTTCGACTTAACTTTTAAAAAAGATATGAGACGATGGTATTGCGAAATGTCTATATTTTCATAGACCATCAACGTAGACCTTAGGGTGGAATACTTGGTCCGAGAGAGTTCGGACTGTATTTTTCCGACTAAAAATAATAAAGTTTGTTAAACATATGTATTAAAATAAAATCAATAACTTACCAGTTCCTGAAAATATGCCATTAAAACGGTTTCGGTTATTTGAAGAATTGCGTTCGCATCTTTCCAAATAACAAATATGCCATACTCCCGATCATAATGTTGCCTTGATTTAACTGGCAAAAGATTTTCGGTCGCTTTTATGGTCTTTTCTCTTATATTTTGTGGAATTTCTTCCATTTTGAGCAAATCGTTAAATAAAAATGCCAACTGACTAACTGATAGAAACATCAAAGTCAAACTTAACACCAGTCATTATCTACTTACGTATACAGGTACAGGTGCATCTTATTTTTTATTTTGCGAATAAATAATGTAATAAGTCATTGAAACTCTTTTTTGGGTAAAACATAAAGCATTGTATGCACCACGGGCTTTACTGGACTATAATGCCCATCAGGCCGAAATCTCAGAAAAATAGCTATAACCGACTTTGTATCCCTAACAATAAGAAAATTAGTAATAATGCCGACTTAAGTTTAATCACCCTGTATACAGTAAATATCAAATTTTCTGTGTTATTATTGAATCCAGTATCCACTAATCCATTATTAAATTCTTGAAAGTTTAAGGTATCTGGGCATGACATTAAAAACTATTTCGTAACTCTTCTGCTCGCATACAAATGGCGCTTTATTTAAGTAATAACAATAATTTCGCCTTCTTAGTTAAGCCCAAGTTCTGAATCGATAAGTCTAACTTACTGTATAACTGGTATAAACTTCAGTAATTATTGATTTCAAAGTTGCATCGTTAAGAACAAGTTATTAACTTTGCCTGAGTATAAAACAAGAGAAGTGAATATAGGTGCGAACAATTAATTATTTCCTTAATCAAGTATTATAGTCCAAGAGACCGTGAGCGGCAGACCTTCGTCACTTTGTAAAAGCTGAAAGTTTTTTAGTGCTACTCCCAACCAAAGAATACCAATCCATAGAACCCCTCAAGTGAGATTTCAGCGTACCCTAAAAATTTTAGTACCTGCCGCGACCAACAGATGGCGAAAATAGTACGATGTCGCTTTGCTATTACGATTACCATTAGAAATTGATAGCAGTCGCTGACGAGCAGTCGGCCCGATCAGTTAGAGTGAGGATATACGAAATTTAATAAAAATTAAATCCCCGATAAATGGACCCAGTATCCATAGGATTATTAAATTTATTATTTCAGAATAGGATATATCGATGCGTTTTTACAAAACATCGTAAGCGACATTCGCCAATTTTACGGGAAACGATTTTTTCTTCCCATCGCGTTATTTTTAAAGAAAAACCGAGATCTGAATGTTTTTATTTTAGATTTCTTCTTAATTTGAAGTACAAAACAAACATATTTAACATTTAATGTCAAAATTTTCAGAATCTCCTAAAAAAAAGCTAAAAATTTTAAAATTCTAAACCTAAATAATAGTTAATTTTTAAATTTTTTATTTAATTTATCTTGACAACGGTGGCAGACTTGCCACCAAAAAGTCGATTTTTAGTTCTCTATTTACTTGCTTTATTTTTTTTTGGTTTTTTGGTACTATTAATTTATTTTTTGGCGTGTACCCAAATAACTACCATTAATTAAATGAACCGCCGAACCAATATAGAACATATCTTCATCTGAAATAAAGCCAATGAAAAAAAAACGTTTCCCGTAAAACTGACGAATGTCGCTTACGATGTTTTGTCAAAAACCCATCGATATATTCTATTCTGAAATCATAAATTTAATAATCTTTTGGATACTGGGTCCATTTATCGGGGATTTTATTTTTATTAAATTTTGCGTATATCCTCACTCTAACTGATCGGGGCCGACTGCTCGTCAGCGACTGCTATCAATTTCTGATGGTAATCGTATTAGCAAAGCTACATCGTACTACTTTCGCCATCTGTTGGTCGCGGTAGGTACTAAAAAACTATGCATTGTTTTGGAAAAAGTCAACGGATCAAATTTGTTGCAAATACAATGGGAATTTCAAAAATAATGTTTATTTTTAAAAAGCAGTAACTCGCCTTTTTTCCTTTAAAAATAGTTCATACTGACGTCACTGGTAATTTTTAAAAAAATATTTTATATAAAAAAAACTTTTTTGCTGTTAAGCAATGTGCCAAGTTCCAAATAATTATCTAAAAGAAAAAAAAATTATGAATTTTTTCTCTTAGTATCTTTTAAAAGATAGCGTTTTCGGACATATGTTTTTAAAGAAAACTAGGGTTTATTTTAGGGCTGGCAAAAACCGGAAAAAACAAAACCGGTTAACCGGTTTTATTTTACATAAATAAAAACTTTTTTGCTGTTAAGCAATGTGCCAAGTTCCAAATATATATCTAAAAAGAAAAAAAATATGATTTTTTTTCTCTTAGTATTTTTAAAAGATAGCGTTTTCGGACATATGTTTTTAAAGAAAACTAGGGTTTATTTTAGGGCTGGCGAAAACCGGAATAAAACAAAACCGAATAACCGGTTTTTAAAAACCGGTTTCGGTTAAAACCGGTTAACCGAATATTAAAAACCGGTTTTTAAAACCGAAAAAGGCTTTTCTAAACCACAGTTAACGGAAAGTCGGAAAGTAATTATTCTCTATTAATCGTTTTTGCGTTGAATACGGATTTGCCCATGAGCTGTGGTATTAAGTGATAATCATTATTCATCCTAGAATATTCTAAAAGGAAATTGGTTAAATATAAATAAGAATAAAAATATAACATACCTGTTAATAAAATGCAAGATTCTAAAAGGTGATGTAAAGATTCCATACATACATACATTATTTATATTTTCCTCTTTATTTAAAATTGGTATTCTATTTTCGGTGTTTTTTCTTTGTTTATTGGTTAATAAAAAAACAGAAAAGGAAAAGTGGTGATTTTTAAATTTTAATTTAGTGTATTATTATAGTAAGTTGTAGTTTTTAATTCTTACTAGAAACATTTTCTTCTAAAATGCGCCGTTTTCTGGTTATTTGTCTATCTAAGGTTAAATGAACCACCCTGTATAATCTGTCAACCAATATCCGATTTTACAAAATGAACGGTTTTTCTTTTTTAGATTAAACCGCAATCAACCAAAAACCTATTAATTGATATTCGAAGAACCGCTTTTTGATTTTGGTCCGATTATCCAAAACCGGTATTCGAAAACCGATTACCGAAAAACCGGTATTTGAAAACCGCTTTTTAAAATTGGTTAACTGGTATTCGAAAACCGGTTTTTCAAAACCGGTTAACCGGTATTCGAAAACCGGTTTTCAAATACCGGTTAACCGTATTTGAAACCGGTTTTCAAATACCGGTTTTGGCAAAATCGCGGTTAACCGAAAACCGGTTAACCGGTTAACCGAAAAACCGGTTTCGGTTGCCAGCCCTAGTTTATTTTCGAGGTAGAATATGTCACTAAAATTTAATGCATGAATTTCGAAACACCCTGTATAGACGACACCCTTTATTTAAGAGTTGCGATACTTTTTACTAATCTTGTATTAAAAAACGCTTTAAAACTGTCAAAGAAAAAGAAAAATTATTTGTCGTGTAGTTTTAAAGAAAATTTATTTATAAAACCTTTAGAGGGTTTAGACTCTTTCCTTTTAGTCTTCCTATTTCAGAACGAGTCTTTCCGGTAAAAATCTACCGAAGCGTATGATCTCTTGAAAGCTGTTTTGACATTGTCGTAAGGAATGGCGTTAAAGCTCCATTTTCCTGAATTATTTATAGAAACTTTTAATTTAAAATGATGTACGCAACGATGTTAACATTTCTTTTTTTATTTAAATGCCTAAAACATTTTAGATACGAAATTTTGTTAATCTAGATTTAGTAGTTTAGGGTAGTACTACCGGTGTAAGAATTAATGTTCAGAAAATTATAAAACTTAGTATACTGGTGCTTTATAATAAGAATATCAACCAGTTAATTTTTTTATGTTTTACCCATCTATTATTGATCTGTAATACCTTAGAAACGGAATATGTTATGGTAGCAATAATACCTGCTATCACACCTAGGGCATTATAAACGGGCATTATAATGCCCGCTTATAATGCCCTAATGCGCTAATATGGAAATTTAATTGCTTATCCAATTTTATTTCTCTCACAATAAAGATTAAGTTTATACAAAAATAATTTTTCTTTAAACAATACTAAAATTAAACTTTATTTCCAAAATAAAAATTACAATTTTGAAATGTGCCGGAAAATGTAGCTGATCCCACTATAGAATGGTCGGTGTTTTTTGTGATGGTAGCAGCGGTGGTAGCACTAACGCTATTTTGTATAGAAGAACAGTCCATTAATAAATTTTAATATTTGTTCTCCTTCCAAAACTTTAGACTTCTTCGGGACGTATCCTTTCGACTTAACTTTTAAAAAAGATATGAGACGATGGTATTGGGAAATGTCTATATTTTCATAGACCATCAACGTAGACCTTAGGGTGAAATACTTGGTCCAGAGAGAGTTCGGACTGTATTTTTCCGACTAAAAATAATAAAGTTTGTTAAACATATGTATTAAAATAAAATCAATAACTTACCAGTTCCCTGAAAATATGCCATTAAAATGGTTTCGGTTATTTGAAGAATTGCGTTCGCATCTTTCCAAATACCAAATATGCCATACTCCCGATCATACTGTTGCCTTGATTTAACTGGCAAAAGATTTTCGGTCGCTTTTATGGCCTTTTCTCTTATATTTTGTGGAATTTCTTCCATTTTGAGCAAATCGTTAAATAAAAATGCCAACTGACTAACTGATAGAAACATCAAAGTCAAACTTAACACCAGTCATTATCTACTTACGTATACAGGTACAGGTGCAACTTATTTTTTATATTGCGAATAAATAATGTAATTAGTCATGAAAACTCTTTTTGGGTAAAACATAAAGCATTGTATGCACCACGGGCTTTACTGGACTATAATGCCCATCAGGTCGATAGATTCAGGGCATTATAGTCTTAGTAGCGCCTGCGATACATAAATAGCTATAAAGGTCTACAGAGAACTGAAAAAAGTTATAAATATTATAAAATTATTGCTTTTATCATTGATCCTTATAAGAAATCGCAGATTTTATTTTACTTCAGAAAACTGATGTTTAGATTTCAAAGAAAGAAAAAACAATTCTAAACATTTTGGCTAATTAAAATTCGACCTGCAGAGCTTATGATAAAAGTATTTAATAAATAATTGAGAAAAATATGCGACACACATATGGCAACGCCGCCGAAAAGTTAGGATGCGCGCGGAAGTTTATTGAATACGGTATATGGGGACATACAATTGATGCCAGTCTAATACGTTTTTCGGTTACAAGATCCAATAAGTGATAATAAGTATCCGCAATAATTAGAAACATTGTGCTGTCGTTTGGACATTTTCAACCGCCATTTCTTCCAAAACTAAAAGAGTTAGGTTATGGAAATATATGAGTTTTTATATTATAAATTACCTGTAGAATTCAAATCTTTAAAAATATACGGGGTGTTCCCATTAAAATTTTAAAGTTTATATCACTTCAAGTTAAACCGAAAATAATTCGCTGATGCTAATATGTCTAAAATTGGCATCCGTTGATACAATATACCGTTCCTAAATTTGAAAACCATACAGTTCCACTGAAAAAAATAAATTGCTGGACAGTAATTTCGTTGTCACCCGGTATACCAATATACTTCGGGTGAGAAAGCTATTATTTACCTTGCACATTATATCCATCGGCGCTTCGCGGCTCAGGATATAAAAATGCTCGGTGAATAACGTCTCACTTCTTACCATAGGTATATAAAATACTATTTTACATAATTTATTTCATTTTGAATTAACAATTTTTGTTACTAGTTTAAATCTCGTGGATTTATTTTTTTGCTATTTTATAATCCAAACAAACAGTTTAATTACGTTGGTGCTTTCATTTAAAAGTTTTCACCCAAAGTGGTCGTAACGATGCATTCAACGACAACGGCTGCTGGACACGGTCCAAAATTTTATCCTTTCCCAAACTTTTATAACCCTTTATCCGTAATAGAGGCGTCCTAATGACCCATTTAGTTTTTTTGTCTCTGCTTGCATTAAACGATGGATATTTTGCCGAAAAAAGTCTTTTAAAATAATAAACGGTGTATCGTATCCTCAAAAGTATATATAGGCAGGTCATACATTTAAAAATTATGTTTTTTGAAGAAAATATTACAGTGCTTGAATTTAAAAACGAATCAATAAAATAGTTTACCAGAAATCGTGTTAATCGCGCGATACAGATTGTTGTTACCCTCCATTTTTTTTTAGTTTTTGGAGAAGTGTACCAAAAAGCATAATTTGATATATTTTTATTTACTCGATGGATATTTAGCCGAAAAAAGTCTTTTAAAATAATAAACGGTATATCGTATCCTCAAAAGTATATACAGGCAGGTCATACATTTTAAAATTATGTTTAGAAAAATTAATACAGTGCTTGAATTTGAAAACGAATCAATAAAATAGTTTACTAGAAATCGTGTTAATTGCGCGATACAGATTGTTGTTATCCTCCATTTTTTTTTAGTTTTTGGAGAAGTGTACCAAAAAGCATAATTTGATATATGTTTTTATTATCACAACCTTAAAATTATTTTCGGTTTAACTTATGGTACCATAAACTTTCTTATTTTAAATACAAGTGCCCAATTTTATTTCATATTTCGGTGCTCTATAAAAGTTTTTTTAGTGATATAATACACAGATTTTTTTAATTAAAATGGCGGCCCGTGATTACTTTTTAAAAAATCAAGTTCTACTAATAATATTATACTAATTGTTTAAATTTTTTGCTAAGTAGGTTGTGAAAATCAAAAACATGTCTTTTTACATTCATAGACAGTGATATATTCTTTTTCGGTAATAAATTACAAAAATTTAAATTAAAACACAATTAAAAAAAAAAACAGCCTAATTTTTTATATTTTAATTCTGTACTAAAATTCCTGACATAGTAAATCAATCTGGTGATTTTTAAAATGGTGACCACATACCATTTATTTATAACATCCGACTTAAAGCATTCATTATTAAATGATCCATGATCGCAATTTTAAAAATAAACCATAGGTTGTGCTATATTATTATCTTATCTTTTATAAAAAGAGCTATAAGAACTATTTGCAAAATCAAATCTAGGGAATCTTGCAAACCTTTATTTATTAAACATAGGATATTGGCACTGACATCTATTTTTATACTGGAAACTGTTTAATATATAAAAATATTAGTGCAATCATAATGAAAACTCTCAAATATAATTAAAAAATCTATAATTTATGTATAAAAAAGATATTTAATCATTAACCAAATTCTATAAAAGATATTCAAACATAAAGAAATTTAAAAATCAATAGAAAAAATTTAGGTACGCCACTAAATCCTCCGTAAAAATCCCTAAAACTGGTCTATTAACATTTTTCTTCTATTTCTAATATCAAGCGAGTTACAAGTAGGGCTGGCAACTCGAAACCGGTTTTTCGGTTAACCGGTTTTCGGTTAACCGCGGTTTTGGCCAAAACCGAAAACCGGTATTCGAATATCGGTTAACCGGTTTTGAAAAAACCGGTTATCGAATATCGGTTAACCGGTTTTAAAAAGCGGTTTTCAAATACCGGTTTTCCGGATAATCGGTTTTGAATACCGGTTTTTGGATAATCGGACCAAAATCGAAAAGCGGTTCTTCGAATATCAATAAATTTGTTTTTGGTTGATTGCGGTTTATATCTAAAAACAAACCGTTCATTTTGTAAAATCGGATATTGGTTGACAGATTATACAGGGTGGTTTATTTAACCTTAGACAGGTAAATAACCAGAAAACGGCGCATTTTAGAAGAAAATGTTTTTGTAAGAATTGTTTGAAATAAAGGGGCAAATTTAATGGTGTTATGTTTTGAGAACCGTTTTCGGTTTTCGGTTTTAAAGGCCGTTTTCGGTTTTCGGTGTTAAAAACCGATTTCGGTGTATCGGTTTTGAAAACCGTTTTCGGTTTTTTGGTTTTAATACCGGTTTTTAAATATTTGGTTAACCGATTTTAACCGAAACCGGTTTTGTCAAATTGACAAAATTTGAAAAACACTCTGTATCTTTAAAACGAATCAAGTTAGCCATGATTTACTTTCACCATTAAATTTGTTTCAAAAATCGAAATTGAGAATGCGCAATCAGATTTGTTCTATCTCATTTAGTTTTTCGCTATACCCTGCAAGGTCAACGAAAAAGCGCCACCCTGTACATGATTTTTTTGCTATTGGCGGCGTTCTAAAACCCTCCCTTACGAGCCGCCTCTGCTAGAGAGCATGTAGAAATATTGAAAAACTCTTAAGAAATGTAAAACAAATTCACTTTATTCAAAACGAATTTCTCTACATCTTCGATATGGCTCAAACCGCCTCCTTTTTTATCGCCAATTTCCAATGCTCCTCTTTTCCTATAAAAGTCCGCCGTAGCATTTGATCTCTTGAAAGCTCGTCTCGACTTCGTCGTAGGGAGTCAGGGTGGGTTTTCCATAATTAAGTGAAGTTAGAGCTGGAACAGGTTTGTCCTTTTCCTGAATAACGGATAATATCACTTTTAAAATTCAAGTATTGGAATTTATATTGAGCCGATTTGGTTAAGGTTTTATCGGTCTTAAAGTTGTGTTGAGTAGTGCTTGAAGTGCATATTTAAACCGTTGCCACAGTACGTTGAGAGATAGGGATTTCGGGACAAAAACTGTATCAGTCTTATTGCACTAAAACAGTTTTCTTATTGTATACAGGGTGGTCCACCATATTCGACACGGTCTGTAGCTGGATAACCATGGGGTTTTTAAAAAAGTAAATACTGGAACATATACAGGTTGGATAAGGCCACAGTATAAAATTATTTTAGTCTATACAGGATGTCTCAAAAATGTGTGACGTATCAAAGTTATATTTTTAAATGGAACACCTTATATTTTATGACGGTTTTAGATTCTACATAAAAATAATTTAAGTTTGTTAATAGTACCAAATGTCTAATTTTATTCGTTTTTGTGATATTTGATTTTTTTCAAAATGCAGGGGTGCAATTAAATTAATTTTATTTTAACAATATAAACTCCTTAAACTTTAAAATTTGTTACAACATTAGGAAAAGTCTGCCCTATCATACGTAGGTCATATCGAGATCATAGATTATACAGGGTGATCAAAAAATAATTTCAATTTTCTAGGAAGTCAAATAGCAATATCTCTCTTATTTTAAATGGAACACAATGTATTTTTTTACACCACATGATGACAAACCAAATACTCTTTTTAAATGGTGTATAGGTTGCCTATACCTATCTTTTATATTTTTTAAGTAAATTCCGTTTTAACATATTTTTATTCCAAATGTCTTTTTAAATGTAAGTAGGTTGTGATATAGCTATGCCTATTTACTAAGCTGTTATTGCAAAATGTAAATTTTTTGGAAAAAAGCACAAAATTAAAAGATTTTGTATTATCTGCCACTATTTTTAAAATTCACAAAAAAAATCATTACTTGCTTATAATGCTACTTCCAATAACACTTATTTCAGCTGAATGTGGTAATGATAAAACTTGTGTTTTTACACAATCCTAATAACGCCTCTGGTCAGTTATGACGACATTCTGTGACCTATAACTCGTTTCTTCCATTATCCATAATCACAGTGTCAATTTTTTAAAGCAACTATTAAGGTTATCAGATGGTTTCTCCTGGAATATTTTTCAGGATTAACTCTAGACTAAAGTAAACCATTTTTTTCACATACTACCAGTATTCTATCATCTTGTTGTAGAAGAAGGGTTTTTATTTAAAATCATTGAAATTTCTTTTAAACTGACTTAAACACTAGTAATCAATAAATGGTCGTTGTTATTTTCTTAAGAAAAATATTAATGGCTGCTATGTCACATGCCAACTTTAATTTAAATAAACATTTGGACTAAAAATTTGTAAAAACAGATTTTACTAAAAAGCACAAAAGATAGGTATAGGCAACCTATACACCATTTAAAAGAGTATTTTATTTGTCATCATGTGACGTAAAAATACAGGGTGTTCCATTTAAAATAAGAGAGATATGGCTATTTGATTTACTGAAAAATTGAAATTATTTTTGATCACCCTGTACAATATTTGATCGTGATTTGACCTACGTATGCTATGGCAGACTTTTTCTAATTTTGTTACACATTTTAAAGTTTAAAGTGTTAAAAATGTTAAAGTAAAATCAATTTAATTTTACCTCTGCATTTTTCAAAAAATCAAATATCACAAAAACGAATAAAATTAGACACTTAGTACTTATGAACAAATCTAAAGTTATTTTTAAAGTAGAATCTAAAACCGTCATAAAATATAGGGTGTTCCATTTAAAAAATATAACTTTGATACGTCACTTTTTTGAGACATCCTGTATAGACTAAAATAATTTTATACTGTGGCCTTATCCGACCTGTATATGTTCCAGTATTTACTTTTTTAAAAACCCCATGATGGTGGGCCACCCTGTATTTAAACCGTTGCCACAGTACGTTGAGAGAATAGGGATTTCGGGACAAAAACCGTATCTGTCTTATTGCACTAAAACAGTTTTCTTATTGTATATATTTTAGTAGGATACCCTGCATATGCAGAAAGTAATACTGTAATATTATTATACAGGGTAATAAAAAATTTACTCTTTTTTTTACGCGTCTTTTTTTTGTCAAACAAGTTTAATACAATATTTTACATGCAATTTCTAAACATTGTGGGCGCATTCAGGTTGTCCCAGCGGCTAAGATTGCTTAGTTAGAAGTCACTCTGAATACAAAGTTGATTACTGCTTTTTCGATAGCGGCTGAGTATTTTGCTCAGCGTAAAAAATGACCGCTGTCGCTTTTCGAATAGCGGATTTTGATAGTTTGACATCAAAGTCGGTCTATATAAGGTCACGACATTCGGCCATATTGCTTTGACGTGTTATGACGTCACATATCCCATTCTTCGGACATGTTGTTCAGTGCCGGAGATATACAGTTTATTGTATTAGTAGAACAACCGTTTACACAACAGTTTTTAATTGTTATTAAGTTGTAAATTCTTTTACTTTAAATAAAAACATTTGGAATTACATCTTTCAACAAATATCCCTTCCAAAACAATGCAAAATGAAATGCGCAAATTCTAGACGCCACTGGATTGATATTCTTTGATATTGCTTTGATTTTTACCCAGTCTTGTCCAAGATCGTTTGACTAGGTACGGTTGCCTCGTAAGCCTTGCAACATGGCGGACCATACGTTACATATGTATTTTGCTCATTATTTAATGAAGTTTTTAACAGTGTAGTTTGTGTTTTTTGTCAATATTAAAGAAATACTTTTAAATACTGTTAATTCCAGTTGTTACCGTAAGTTCTTTATATCCTATTAATAAATTATTTAACAATGATTATTCTAGCTGATTTTTAAATATTGTATATCGCGCTCCTTCGCCCTCATGGCATTATCCGTCTAGACATCCTTGTTTGCTATGTAGGAACCAGCAGTGCGGTACATATGTGACGTAATGAGGCAACCTTACCTAGTTAAACGATCTTGAGTCTTGCCAACTTTTCTCCGAGAAGTGCCCTTCCTTGCGTCCCTGACCTCGAATCGCCTAAAAGTTGAGGATATGTCGCAACCTTATAAATATAAACTAACCTTGGTTTGACATTTGATATTTGAAATTAAAGCTTAGTTATAATCGCGATAAATATTTATTTTGCTAATACTTTTAAATATTTTCTTTGTAATAACGTTTAAATTCAAACAATTATTATGGATAAAAACAAATTTGGTCCGGATACCCATTTTTTGATCGTAAATAATGGAGGATATTCTATTATAGAAAATAATAGAGTGTTGGTACAAAGTATAAAAGGTAAGGATAATTTAATATTTAAATGTACTACATATTTCCTAAATTTTTATTGAAATTACCATAGTTTATTAACTATGCTCGTAAAATTTTTGGATAATTCCTTTGTTTATATTTCTCTGTGTCCCCAAGTAAAGCAAATTTTTGGTCTTACAACTGCGACAAAAACTAACTTAAACAATGGAGATGTTTTAAGTGCTATTGATAATAATAATGTTCTAGGTAGGTAAATATAGCAGTTTCATTGTTAATAGTGATATTTTGCATCAATCACTTGGTAGATGCTTACAAAGTTTGTCAAACAGTTATCATTACTTACTGTAAATGTATGTATGTAAATATTTAATATACCTATAAACCAAATTTATATTATGTTTGAATGTTCACATTTGACCAGCTGTCAACCTTTAAGTTAGCAACGCATTCAGAAAAAATAAAAACACTGACTAACAGCGGTCTCAGCATGCTAAGTTGGCTAACTTAGCCGATGGGACCTCCTGAATGTACCCATTGTACCAAAAATCGTAAGTGTTACATTCACGAAAACGGCTAAAGCCTCGTGCAACAATATTCCCACTCGTGTGAAATTA
>JACEGR010010074.1:0-21307 GCA_014170235.1 Listronotus bonariensis
ACATCAGTCAGAAACAGTTTTTGACAGTCCGGATTCTGCGCAGTTCTAAGAAACGGCGTTCCCACATAGTTATATGACTGTCCGTGTACAGTCTGTAAGTCGTTCCAACAAGTTTTTTGGATTGTTCAATGACTGTCTGAACGGTTTGCAGATTATTATCCAGCAGCAAGTCAGGAGTGTGCGCAGTAAATCACAAACTAAAGTTTTGACAGAAAAGAAGTAAACTAACCTCTATTTCTTGTAATGTTTTTCGGTTATCGTGGTTTGTTTTTGTTTATCGTGGTGTTTAGTTAGTTGTGTGGTGATTTTTGAATACAAATAATAAAAACAGTAAAATGGTGACTTTTCCTCGTTAGAAGGTTCGGAATGTCTGCTTTCCGGACTCTGAATCTGTGACTTAGAAATGTTGTTAGAAAATCGGGTGAGCCAAAAACTTTTTTCTGTGGCTTAGTTTACCATTTTTTTAGGGCCGTCTAATACGATGCAAAGCCAAGGAAATAGCCGACACTTTGGGACATTCTACATTCCGTGCTTCTTCTGGATGGCCTAAATAAATTTAGAATTCGCCACAACATTAGTTTTAAAGCAATTTCAGGAGGAAAGGAGCTTCTGTTAATGCTGAAGATGTTGAAGCCTTCTGGGAGAAATGTCAGTCTTTACTAAATGGATATTCACCGAGGGCACGTCCATAGTGCTGATGAGACAGGCCTCTATTTTAGAGCACTTACCCAATAAACGCTCACATTAAAAAAGAAAAGTGCATTGTGGAAAGTTGCCCAAAGAAAGGTTAACAATTTTGCATTGTGCAAATATGGCGGAGAACGCGAAAAACTCTTAGTTATCGGTAGAAGCAGCGAAGCCCAGGTCATTCAAAAATATTAACATTAACAGTTTGCCTTTAACTTGGAAATTTAATAAAAAAGCTTGGATGACAGGACAAATATGACCGAGTGGTTAAACGATCTTGATTGGAAAATGAGAAAAGAAAAACGAAACATTTTGTTATTCTTGGATAACGCAGGATCTCATCCAAAAGAAATTCGCCTAACAAACATTAAAATCATATTTTTACCTCCAAACTGTACTGCGGCCTGTCAACCCTTGACCAGGAATTATAAAAAATTTTAAAACTTATTACAGAGGTCTGATACTAAAACATCTGCTAGTAAACATTGATACTACCGACACAGCCTTTGAATTAACCAAAAATTACACCATTGGATGCAATCTACTTCGCAAAATCAGCTTGGGAACAAGTTACTAGGAAACGATCAAAAACTGCTTTCGCAAAGCCGGATTTAGATATGAAAATCAAGGTGACCATCAGCCTACTGAAGCTGATACATTTGATCCGGAGGACGACTTACACACTAAGCATGCTAGCAGAAATTATTAAAAATAAAAACTTGTTAGAGTTGGCAGGCGAAAACTTAAATGATTTTTTCAATATGGATGAAAATGTTTATGCAGAAGATCCACAGCTAGAAAAAGTGGACAATCCAATGGAAGTGGAAGTGGAAGAACTTTCCGAAGAATCTGATGCGGATGAATTTGCAGCATTAGATCCTATTATAAATTATCTGATAGAGCTATAACCCTAACCAAGCAGCTTGATAGCATTTTGCCCAAAATAACGGGGATGCAGAATCTATGGAGCTCCATCTCTAAACTGGAACTATAGATTTATGGACACTATTTTAATAAGAAATAAAGCTAGAGACAATCTAAAATAGATGTAATTTTCTACTATATTCAACATAATATTGTAGTGTTATTTCTTTTCTATTTTTAAAATAATAAGGTACATATTATTTGTATATTCATTTAAGAATACAATCACCAAACATTTTCTTGAATTTCCAAAGTTGACTTTAGAACAATGTTTTAGTAATTTCTTCATAAGACAGTGAAACCTCCCTTGGACGGACACCTTTGCCGGACCGGCAACGGTGTCCGCCCAATGAAGGGGTGTCCACTGAAAGAAATTAAAAAAATTCTTTAAAAAACTTTAATTAAAAATTTTGGTGATTTATTTTAAATAAATATACAAATAATATGTACCTTATTATTTTAAAAATAGAAAAGAAAAAAACACACAACATTATGTTAATTAGTAAAAAATTCATCTATTTTAGTTTGCCTCGTTTTTTCTTTAAAATAGCGTCCATAAATCTTAGTTCCAGTTTAGAGAGGAGCTCCAAAGATTCTGCATCCCCCGTTATTTTGGGCAAAAGCTTTAAGCTGCTTGGTTAGGGTTATAGCTTTATCATAATTTATAATAGGATCTAATGCTGCAAATTCATCCGCATCAGATTCTTCTGGAAAGTTCTTCCACTTCCACTTCCATTGGATTGTCCACTTTTCTAGCTGTGGATCTTCTGCATAAACATTTTCATCCATATTGAAAAAATCATTTAAGTTCTTCGCCTGCCAACTCTAACAAGTTTTTATTTTTAATAATTTCTGCTAGCATGCTTAGTGGTAAGTCGTCCTCCGGATCAAATGTATCAGCTTCAGTAGGCTGATGGTCACCTTGATTTTCATATCTAAATCCGGCTTTGCGAAAGCAGTTTTTGATCGTTTCCTTAGTAACTTGTTCCCAAGCTGATTTTGCAAAGTAGATTGCATCCAATGGTGTAATTTTTTGGTTAATTCAAAGGCTGTGTCGGTAGTATCAATGCTTACTAGCAGATGTTTTAGTATCAGACCTCTGTAATAAGTTTTAAAATTTTTTATAATTCCTTGGTCAAGGGGTTGACAGGCCGCAGTACAGTTTTGGAGGTAAAAATATGATTTTAATGTTTGTTAGGCGAATTTCTTTTGGATGAGATCCTGCGTTATCCAAGAATAACAAAATGTTTTCGTTTTTCTTTTCTCATTTTCCAATCAAAGATCGTTTAACCACTCGGTCATAATTTGTCCTGTCATCAAGCTTTTTGTTATTTCCAAGTTAAAGGTCAAAGGCTGCTGTTACTAGTATTGAATGACCTTGGGCTTCGCTAGCTTTACCAGATAACTAAGTTTTTCCTTATCTCACGCCATATTTGCACGCTACAAATTGTTAACCTTTCTTTGGGCAACTTTCCACCAATGCACTTTTGTTCTCTTTTTCTTAATGTGAGCGTTTGTATTGGGTAAGGCTCTAAGATAGAGGCCTGCTTCTCATCAGCATTACCAGACGTCTCTCGGTGAATATGCGGCATTTAGTAAAGACGGACATTTCTCCCAGAAGGCTTCAACATCTTCAGCATTAACAGAAGCTCCTTCTCCTGAAATTGCTTTACAAAATATATGTTGTGGCAATTCTAAATTTATTTAGCCATCCAGAGAAGCAACTGGAATGTAGAATGTCCCAAAGTGTCGGCTATTTCCTTTTTGCAAATATTATGACCCTAAAAAAAATGGTAAACTAAGCCACAGAAAAAAGTGAAATTCCCTCGCGGACACCCCCTTGGGCGGACACCCTCTTGAGCGGACACTTTTGGCCGGTCCCGAATTGCTCTCATATAAATTACATTGTTTAAACTCTCTCTTGAGCGGACATTCTCTTGGACGGACGCGGACACCTTCAGATGTTCCCTTGAACGGACAAAATGCATTGAAAACATACGCGCATTACCGTATTTTTTGGTATAATAATCTCCTACGTGCCCTACTTGCACCGTCTCAACGTTCCAAGCAACGCCGCACGTCGTTGCTGGATTTTATTAAAGGGACTTCCCCGAGCAACCGGGGATTTACCGATATTAATACTTCGGTTTATAGGCTCGGGAATTACCGTCATTCGTAGCGTAGCATTTATGCGGGAAATAGAGTAAGCAGATCATATTTGTTAAAAAAATGGTTCCAAACAGAAAAATTCTTACGCTTAAGCAAAAATTGAGGTTGTGGAAGTTTATAATAAGGAAAAGTTAAGTGTGAGAAACTTATCCAAACGTTTTAATATCGGAAAAACGCAAGCGGCCGATATTATTAAAAATAAAGAAAGCCTTCTTAACAAATGGACGTCAAACAGCAATTTGGATGAAAGAAGAAGCTTTCTGACTGGCGAAGGGTCCAGAATTGATAAAATGTGTTATGACTGGTTTGTAACAGCTCGACACAAGGGTGTTCCATTAACAGGTAGGTACACTTTAATATTTTTATAGCTTAACCAACCATACCTCGTTTAAAATTCCTGGGATTGGTTAGTTTAGATTTTTTCTCAATTTCATGCGATCTTATGTTGGTTTCATTATCTAAGGTTTCATTTTAAGGGTGTTAGGTGTGGTTGCAATTATCAACCCAGAGAGGGGGCGTATAGGGGGATAGGTAAAAACTTTTTTCTGTGGCTTAGTTTACCATTTTTTTAGGGCCGCTAATACGATGCAAAGCCAAGGAAATAGCCGACACTTTGGGACATTCTACATTCCGTGCTTCTTCTGGATGGCTAAATAAATTTAGAATTCGCCACAACATTAGTTTTAAAGCAATTTCAGGAGAAGGAGCTTCTGTTAATGCTGAAGATGTTGAAGCCTTCTGGGAGAAATGTCCGTCTTTACTAAATGGATATTCACCGAGAGACGTCTATAATGCTGATGAGACAGGCCTCTATTTTAGAGCCTTACCCAATAAAACGCTCACATTAAAAAAGAAAAGTGCATTGGTGGAAAGTTGCCCAAAGAAAGGTTAACAATTTTGCATTGTGCAAATATGGCGGGAGATAAGGAAAAACTCTTAGTTATCGGTAAAGCAGCGAAGCCCAGGTCATTCAAAAATATTAACATTAACAGTTTGCCTTTAACTTGGAAATTTAATAAAAAAGCTTGGATGACAGGACAAATTATGACCGAGTGGTTAAACGATCTTGATTGGAAAATGAGAAAAGAAAAACGAAACATTTTGTTATTCTTGGATAACGCAGGATCTCATCCAAAAGAAATTCGCCTAACAAACATTAAAATCATATTTTTACCTCCAAACTGTACTGCGGCCTGTCAACCCCTTGACCAGGGAATTATAAAAATTTTAAAACTTATTACAGAGGTCTGATACTAAAACATCTGCTAGTAAACATTGATACTACCGACACAGCCTTTGAATTAACCAAAAAAATTACACCATTGGATGCAATCTACTTTGCAAAATCAGCTTGGGAACAAGTTACTAAGGAAACGATCAAAAACTGCTTTCGCAAAGCCGGATTTAGATATGAAAATCAAGGTGACCATCAGCCTACTGAAGCTGATACATTTGATCCGGAGGACGACTTACCACTAAGCATGCTAGCAGAAATTATTAAAAATAAAAACTTGTTAGAGTTGGCAGGCGAAAACTTAAATGATTTTTTCAATATGGATGAAAATGTTTATGCAGAAGATCCACAGCTAGAAAAAGTGGACAATCCAATGGAAGTGGAAGTGGAAGAACTTTCCGAAGAATCTGATGCGGATGAATTTGCAGCATTAGATCCTATTATAAATTATGATAAAGCTATAACCCTAACCAAGCAGCTTAAAGCTTTTGCCCAAAATAACGGGGATGCAGAATCTTTGGAGCTCCTCTCTAAACTGGAACTAAGATTTATGGACGCTATTTTAAAGAAAAAACGAGGCAAACTAAAATAGATGAATTTTTTACTAATTAACATAATGTTGTGTGTTTTTTTCTTTTCTATTTTTAAAATAATAAGGTACATATTATTTGTATATTTATTTAAAATAAATCACCAAAATTTATTAATTAAAGTTTTTTAAAGATTTTTTTTAATTTCTTTTAAGCGGACACCCCCTTGGACGGACACTTTTGGCCGGTCCCAACGGTGTCCGCCCAAGGGAGATTTCACTGTACTTTAAATAATGAGTAATAACATATTAAATATAAATGAACGTCCTGTGTTTGATAATTCGTTAACAAGTTATCAATATCATACACATCAACCGTATACATCGACAACGTTAAATAATAACGATGAAATACGAATTCCAATACAGACTGCAGACCTGTATACATTACCAAGTCAAAGTTATCTTTATATTGAGGGTACATTGTTAACAGATAAAAATGTCTATTCTAAAAATGTAAATTTTATAAATAATGGTATATTGTATCTTTTCGATGAAATTCGTTATGAATTAGGAGGTATGGTTATCGATCGTATTCGAAATCCTGGTATAACTACTACAATGAAGGGTTTAGTTTTCTTTACCGAACCGGAAAGTAAAAAAATAGAAAGTGCCGGTTGGAATCTAGAAGGTCATCCGTCCATCCTGGATACTCATGGTAATTTTAATGTATGCATTCCGCTTAAAATGATTATGGGATTTACAGAAGATTTTCATAAAATTATATTAAATTTATGTCAAGAATTAATTCTGATAATAATAGAAACTGAAAATAAAAACGAAAAATATGTACTTAAACTTCAAAAAATACTTTGGAAAATGCCTCATATACAAGTAAACGATAATCAAAAATTACGTCTTTATAATCATTTGTCAAGTAACAAAGAACTATCGATTACTTTTCGTAGTTGGAAACTTCACGAATATCCACAATTAAATCAAAATCACATACATGGGCTGTCAAAACTTCTAATAATTTGGAAAAACCGCTTTACATTATATTTGGTATGCAAGAAAATAGGAAAAATAATATTAACAAAGATATGAGCACATTTAATCATTGTAATTTAACTAATTTAAAAGTACATTTAAATTCAAAAATATTTCCATATGATAATTTAAATGTTGATTTTACCACTAACAAATATACCATTCTTTATGAAATGTTTAAGCAATTTCAAACTTCCTACTATTATAAACGTAATAGTAATCCTTGTATAAGTCATATTGATTTTGCGAAAACTGCTCCATTAATAGTTGTCGATTGTTCGCGCCAGAGTGAAGACAGCAATCTTAAAGGTGGTGCCGTTGATATTCGTATTGAATTTGAAACAAGTTCAATCGTGCCGGCAAACACTACTGCATCTTGTGTAATATTACACGATAAACTAATTAGATATAATCCATTAAGTGGAACAATATACGAAGAATCTAATTAAATTAAAAAAAATATGTATGTATTAGATATTCAAGGCTTTCAGTATAAAAATACTTCGTTTATATGTAGAGAGATTGGAATTTTAAATTAAAAAAATCAAAAAGTATTTCACAAACACATAATATTACCTATGTCAGAAAACTGGTTTCAAAATGAATTTATAAAGCAAATTGAATGGTCTACAAACAATTTACATGGTTTACCTTGAGAATGTAAATTATTATCAAGCAGTAAGCAGTGTACAGTATTAGAAGATCTTTTTTCATTTATAAGAAGTGTAATAAGACCCAATGAAAAAGTATTCGTTAAAGGATTAGAAAAAAATTTGGTTAAATAAAATTATAACTAATGAAATTATTGAATTAGGTACTTTGAATTGTCCAAATATAAAACAATTGTCAATTTCTCATAGATTACGAAATTTTCATTGTAATAATCATTTACAAAATAATTTACGATGTGCAAAAGAAAATGTATTTATATTAGGAGACTGGATTGTATTAAAATAACAAAATTAAAAAAATAAAATATAAGTATTTTATTTCATACCCTACAAATAATTTTTTTTTAAACACAAATAAAACAAAAAATTATACTGATACAGATATATTAGAAATAAAATCATTAAAAATTGTACATTTTTTTTAAACACACAATATTATTATATTTTTTTTAAATAAGATTAATATAACTTTTAAAAATAAAGTTAATATAATTTTTAAAAATATTTTTTAAAAATAAAGTTAATATAATTTTTAAAAATATTTTTGTGTATTTAAAAAGAGGTCATCATCATTTATAATTTCAACAATTTCCGAATCCTTTGGTTCGGTGATTGGTGGTTGTGGTGGTAAAAGTTCAATTTTTTTTTCTTACTTGGTCCAGCTACAGGTTCTTCTATACGTGGTACTACTGCAGGAACCTCAGGATCAGTTTCTAAATTGAAATCGAATTTTCTCATTGCTCTCTGGAACATTAGTAATTCTTCATCATTCTCCAGTCTTACGCGATAATACTGAATTGGTAGATTGCCGAATTTTCTTAATAATGTTGTTGTTTTAGGTGAATAATTTAATTGAATGAAAATTTTATCACCCCTCAAGACAATATCTTTGACTCCATATCTTAAATAAAAATTTAAATATTTTTTAGGTTTATAATTTTCACTATTTATGTTTTATTAACTTATATTTTTTTATAGAATAAAAGATAAATCATTTTTAACCTTATAATTTTACTATTTATGTTTAATTAATTTTATATATTTTTGTAAAGAATAAAATCATTATTAAAAAAATATATAATTTTTTATTATTTTGGTTTATAAAATTTAAAATTAAAAAATTAGAGTTTTATTAAACAAAAAAAACTAACAGTTAATACATCATCGAGTTTAAATAATTTTTTATATAAAAACATTTATGTTAATTATGTTTAAATATAATATTAAAAAAATGATATTTAAAGTAAAAAAAAACAAAAAAATTAAATAATACTTACTGAAATATTTGTTTGAATACTACCATAGCCATTTTTAATGGAAAATTAATTTTGTCTTTTACCATTACAATTATGGTGCAGGGC
Organism: Listronotus bonariensis; assembly: GCA_014170235.1. Classification (NCBI taxonomy): domain Eukaryota; kingdom Metazoa; phylum Arthropoda; class Insecta; order Coleoptera; family Curculionidae; genus Listronotus; species Listronotus bonariensis. The sequence goes on from JACEGR010010074.1 coordinate 8,626, forward strand.
GTGGTAGACATTTTATTTTTGATTTTTCTTGTTGTTACTGCTGCAGTAATATACAGTATCGGACAAAATTAGAGAGACTGTGCAATTTGTCCATTCAAATTTTCTGTGCTTGAAATAATATTAATATTTGTTAAGCAGTGTATTAGTGGCGCCCAAAAGAATTTCCTTATCCATAGTTTTTTTTTGTTGCTGATGCTCTGTTCATTTTAACAATTTTTTTGTACTGATAAAAAAATTACTACGACAAAATTAGAGAGACTCGTTTTGTATTTACTTTATCTGCGGTGCAGTTGGTCATATATTTGTTTCTAACAACATATAAAATAATAAGCAATGCCTCGTGGAAAGCACTATTCCATAGATTTAAAAGAAAAAATTATAGAAGCTTACAAATCAGGTCGCTTAAAAAAATTAATAAAAGAGCAATTTAATGTAAATAAACAAATGGTTTCAAGAACAATACCAAATTTTCGGCTCCGAAGAAGGGTTGTTAATCTTAAAAGAGGTGGCCGGAAATGAAAAACTTCAAAACAGTTGGCAGGAGAATTAAACGTTTAAGTCAGAATAATCCGCGGCTGTCTGTAAATCAAATTTTGGCTCAGTTGGAGGTTCCGGGAGTTTCATCTAGAACTGTTCAGCGGCGATTAGTGGAGGCGGAGCTTCCTGGAAAGAGACCAGCTAAAAACCCCATCTATCAAAAAAAAAATGTGATGGCTAGAATGATGTTTGCAACACGTCACCGCCACTGGACAGCTAAGGACTGGAACAAGGTTTTGTTTAGTGACGAGACTAAGTTTGATATTTTGGAAGTAATGGGGCGCAGTTCGTGCATCGTCCAGCAAATAAAAGACTTGATCCAAGATATGTTTCTGGTACCGTTAAGCACGGAGGCGGTAATATAATGGTTTGGGGTTGTTTTTCGGGTTATGGAAGTAGAGGTTGCGCCCCTTGCGCGAGCAGATCTCTTGCGCCCCTTGCGCGAGAAGTCTGAAGTTAGCTACAGGGCCTAGCGCCCAAGTTAGACAACCCGGGACGCACCAACTGAAGTTAGCAGCAGGGCCTAGCGCCCAAAGTTAGGCAACCTGCCCTAAGTTAGGTAACCAAGAATAGGTTAGGCAACCTGCCTAGCGCCCAAAGTTAGGCACCCCGCCTGGCAAGTTAGGTAACCCGTCTAGCAACTTGCCGCCCTACCAGCAGGGTGTGCACCCCGGGCCCACTTCCGGTCGTCAGTCATGTTTGAGTTCTAATGAAAGGTAAAAATAAGCCAAATTAAATGACGGTATCTGGACCTCTTAAATCATAGCCGTAAGGAAAAAACTAGAATATTTTTTACATGTTATACAAAAGCATTTAAATTAGGTTTGTTTTCTAAAATAATATGTAATTATTTTCATAAGATTAGTTTGCTAAAGGAAGTTGATAAGAAAAACAATGTTTGTTAGTGTGGTTAGAAACTTTCGTTCTAATCTGAACCTTCTACCACATGGGGTAATTATAAAATGTGTTTTAAAGTGATAACTTACAGCTGAAGTTTTCTGGGAATAGTTTCTTTTGTGTATCTTAGTAGAGATGAGCTAACAAAGCAATTATAAAATGTGTTTAAATTTTAACAGTTTTTAAACGGGTTTCGGTTAAATTTAAATAGTCGATATATTTTTCTCCATACTATTGCGGTCAATGTTTAAGTTATCTTTTTTATAAAAGGCTCAATCTGAAAGGGTGAACCAGTTAATTTTATTTTAACGTCTTAAGTGTTTTGGCCATAGGTCTTAACACCTAAAAGCAAAAAGACTTTTTTAGTGTTGTGACTGTGACTTTTCTCACGGTAAGTAATAATTTTTGTTTCAGTTGAATGATATTTTTTTGAGCTTTTACTGCTAAACTATTTTTAAACCCAAAACCGATTTTGGTATATTTTTTTATTTTTTTTGTTCAAGGGTAATATGAAATGTTTTATACAGGGTGTTATACAGAGTAAAGCTGTTTTTTAGTTTTAACTTAAGATTTTATTTTTATGAAAAAAACTTCAAAAAGGTCATTGATTTTTTAATTTTTGGTCAAGGGTAATATGAAATGCTTTTTTATACAGGGTATTTTTATAGAGTAAAGTTGTTTTTTAGTTTAACTTAAGATTATATTTTTATGAAAAAACTTCAAAAACCTCATTGATTTTTTAATTTTTTTACAAAATATTATACAAATAAATGTTTTCAGTTTTATACAGGGTATTTTACAGAGTAAAGCTGTTTTTTTAATTTAACTTGGGTTAAATTTTTTGAAAAAAAACTTAAAAAATGCCATAGATTTTTAAATTTTTGTTCAAGGATAATATGAAATGGTTTTTATACAGGGTGTTATACAGAGTAGCTATTTTTAGTTTAAGTTGGGGTAAATTATTATTAAAACACACTTTTTACAAAAATATTTTACAGGGAAATAATTGTTTTCAGTTTTTTATACAGGGTATTTTTATAGAGTAAAGCGGTTTTTATTTAACTTGGGTTAAAATTTTTGCAAAAACTTCAAAAACCTCATTGATTTTTTTTAAATTTTTGTTCAAGGGTAATATGAAATGGTTTTTATACAGGGTGTTATACAGATTAAAGCTATTTTTTAGTTTAACTTAGGGATAAAATATTTTACAGGGAAAATGATTTTTTAAACAGGTTGTTGGTATTTTTTTTACAAAATATTATACAAATAAATGTTTTCAGTTTTATACAGGGTATTTTACAGAGTAAAGCTGTTTTTTAATTTAACTTGGGTTAAATTTTTTGAAAAAATACTTAAAAAATGCCATAGATTTTTAAATTTTTGTTCAAGGATAATATGAAATGGTTTTTATACAGGGTGTTATACAGAGTAGCTATTTTTAGTTTAACTTAGGGGTAAATTATTATTTAAAAAAATACTTTTTTACAAAAATATTATACAGGAAAATAAATGTTTTCAGTTTTTATACAAGGTATTTTTATAGAGTAAAGCGGTTTTTTATTTAACTTGGGTTAAAATTTTTGCAAAAAAACTTCAAAAACCTCATTGATTTTTTTAAATTTTTGTTCAAGGGTAATATGAAATGGTTTTTATACAGGGTGTTATACAGATTAAAGCTATTTTTTTAGTTTAACTTAGGGATAAAATATTTTACAGGGAAAATGATTTTTAAACAGGTTGTTGGTATTTTTTTACAAAATATTATACAAATAAATGTTTTCAGTTTTATACAGGGTATTTTTACAGAGTAAAGCTGTTTTTTAATTTAACTTTGGTTAAATTTTTTGAAAAAATACTTAAAAAATGCCATAGATTTTTAAATTTTTGTTCAAGGATAATATGAAATGGTTTTTTTATACAGGGTGTTATACAGAGTAGCTATTTTTAGTTTAACTTAGGGGTAAATTATTATTTAAAAAAAATACTTTTTACAAAATATTATACAGGAAAATAAATGTTTTCAGTTTTATACAGGGTATTTTTACAGAGTAAAGCTGTTTTTTAATTTAACTTTGGTTAAATTTTTTGAAAAAAATACTTAAAAAATGCCATAGATTTTTAAATTTTTGTTCAAGGATAATATGAAATGGTTTTTTTATACAGGGTGTTATACAGAGTAGCTATTTTTAGTTTAACTTAGGGGTAAATTATTATTTAAAAAAAATACTTTTTTACAAAATATTATACAGGAAAATAAATGTTTTCAGTTTTATACAGGGTATTTTTACAGAGTAAAGCTGTTTTTAATTTAACTTGGGTTAAATTTTTTGAAAAAAATTTCAAAAAAAGGTCATTGATTTTTAAATTTTTGTTCAAGGATAATATGAAATGGTTTTGGATACAAGGTGTTATACAGGGTGAAGATATTTTTAGTTTAACTTAGGGGTAAATTATTATTTAAAAAAAACTTTTTTACAAAATATTATACAGGAAAATAAATGTTTTCAGTTTTATACAGGGTATTTTTACAGAGTAAAGCTGTTTTTTAATTTAACTTTGGTTAAAATTTTTGAAAAAATACTTTAAAAAATGCCATTAATTTATTTTTTAATTTTTGGTCAAGGTAATATGAAGGGAAATGGGTTTTTAGTATTTGCTCTTTTAGGGTATTTCTGGAAATATACAAAAAAAAACAGATAATTTTTTACTTTTTTATTTAAAAAAACAATATATATATATATTACAATTTTTAAATTTCTACATTTTTGTCAGGGTTTTTCACAATAGTGGCTTCAAGGCAAAAGGTTTCGCTGTTTAGCCCGGTTGAATTTGACTGGTAAACGGCACTTATTAATGACCATACAGTGTCGAAAGTAACTTCGGTGGCTGGTTGCAAACGAACGTATCCTACACCTTTTTGAATATCTTTTGAACAGAAAGTAAATCCAACTTTATCTGCAGGTTTCAGTCCTTCTATTACATGATTAATAATCTGTTTAATAGCCTTTTTATCCATCCTATGGGTTCTACATTTTCCGGGATAGGGTTTAGCTTAAACTCCAATTTACGCTTAATAAGGTTAAATTTTTTTGTGCTTTGAACGGTTTCTCTTACAATTTCATAGGTTTCCATGACTACTCTCTTTGGAGGTTAACTTCTGAATGAATGTTTACTGCTAAATTATATGTTAATATACCTTTTTTTTAGATGAATCACTACACCATTTTGTCTGAGAAAAATTCCTATTTTCAACGCTACAACACTCGGGCGCGAACTGTATCATTCAAGATTAACTCTATACCTGAGGGAGAAGAACCTGTTCAGTGGGTAAAAACCGCCCTAACTTCCATGATCACAGCAACAACGGCTCATTTGGCACCCACAGACTTGGTGGGGTTTACTTTCCGAGCAAAGGAGTTTGCTAGGGGGCAAGGGTGGAAGCCTTTCCAACCGGCTGAGAAGGTGAAGGTAGAAGATATTTTGGAACTTCTCCAGGGAATATACCAGAGCAATTCAACAGGTAATTTTCCTAACAAAAATTCTAAAAATATACTTTTTTATACAGGGCGATATTTTAACTAACAAAATAAAAAGTCTTTTTTTAAAAAATAATTTAAAATTTGATTAGTTTTCCGTATGGTTCAATATTTTGGTTACTGTTGAATAAATAAACTCAAAATATATTTTTCTGCAGTTTTTCATAGATTTTTTAGGTTATTATTTAGGTTTTTTTAAAAAATTTGAAAAGTTATTTTTGACTTAAACGTCTTTACAGGGGTAACGTGTTAAATACTGTTTTTTATCCAAAAAAAGAGTTTTTTCTCATTTATAGAGGGTAGGTTTTTAAATTTAAAAATATTTTTACAGAATTTTGTTAAATTTTAAGTGATTTTTTCAATTAAATTTTGGTTAAAAACATATAAAAAACTTTAAATATTTTACCTTTTTGATTAGAAGTTTTTACTAACAATTCGTGATTTTTTAGGCTTGGATACGGGAAACTTTTCGTTGACCGTCACCTCCGTCCGGCTTCCTAGAGGATTGGGACGTGCTTCCACTTCCAAATTCAACACTTTTGAGGATGAATGCCGGAAACGTAGAGGTATAGTGTTAATCACAAATAATGATAATCTGTGTTTACCCCGTGCACTTGTTGTAGCAATAGCGTTTGCAGAAAATAACCCTATTTTCAAAAAAATTAAAGATGGTCGGTGGAATTTTCAAAAAGATAAAGCCCTTGAACTGTGTCGCTTGGCGGGGGTTACTGTTCCCGAGACAGGGTGTGGGATCGAGGAGCTTCACTTATTCCAAAACTATTTAAAGGATTTTAAAATTAATGTTTTTCATTATGGTTCGAAAGGCAGAGATTTAATTTTTGAGGGGGACAGCGTTTCTCCCCAAAAGTTAAATCTCCTCCATTATGAGGGACACTACAATGTGGTGACCTCATTAACGGCTGCTTTTGTGTGCAGATACTATTGTGAGGAATGTCACGTGCCATATGATCATAAAACTGATCACAGGTGTGAGAAACGGTGTCCCCTTTGTAAACAGTCACCACCTTGTGAACGGGTGGAAAGAAGATCTTGTCCTGAGTGTAATAGAAACTTTTACAGTGATGCTTGTTTCGAAAATCACAAAAGGGCAGGTTCTTTTGAAACTTCTACCGTTTGTGATGTGGTGAAATTTTGTTCAAGCTGTAGAACAGGATACAGATCGAACAGAGTACATCAATGTGGGGAGGTATTCTGTTCGATCTGTCGATCGTTTCAAGCAAACGATCATTTATGTTTTATGAAGGTAGATACCAAGAAACCTGTTTTAAGTGATACATTATATCTATTTTTCGATTTGGAAACACGTCAGGAAAAAGTATTGGAAGACGGTTCACGCTTACACGAACCTAACCTCTGTGTTTTCAAAACGGCATGTGATATTTGCATTGCAGCTAATAAGACCTTTTGTTTTAAATGTGGTCCCAATTTGGAGGTATTGAGGGAAAATCCTATTGAAGACCTTGTTTCAAAAATTTTAAAAAAGAGGGACTGTTTTAAACATGTAATAGTTTTATCTCATTACGGATCAGGGTTTGACTTACAATTTGTTTTGACACATTTGCTTCGTCAAACCGACTTGACGCCCGAAGTTATTTTAAGGGGAACCCAAATTTTACTTATGACTTTGGGGAACGTCAAGTTTTTAGATTCAATTAATTTTATGCCCATGGCTTTAAGTCAACTGCCGAAAAGTTTTGGTTTGGGCGAAAACTTTAAAAAAGGGTATTTTCCTCACCTTTTTAATCGAAAAGAAAACGAAAATTATATTGGACCTCTACCAGCTCTATCGTACTATGATCCCGATTCAATGATGGTAGAGGCCCGAGATAATTTTCTTGCTTGGTATGAGGAAAATAAACATACAGAATTCAATTTTCAACGAGACCTGGTGGAATATTGTGTTTCGGACGTTGAAATATTGACAGCTGCCTGTTTAAAATTCCGTCATTTGATGTTGGAAACTTCGAATGTTTGTCCCTTCACTGAAAGCTGCACGATACCGGGGGCGTGCAATAAAATATTTAGGCGAAATTACCTTAAGCCGGAAACTATTGCAATTATTCCCCGAAACGGCTATCGGTGGAGGGATAACCAGTCAAAGATTGCAATTAAATGGCTAATTTGGGAGGAACATCAGAGGGGAATTAGTATTACTCACGCAGCCAAAGACCGAGAAGTTATTCTTGGAGGTTTCAGAGTGGACGGCTTTTGTGAGGAAACTAACCAAGTGTTTGAATTTAATGGTTCCTTTTTCCATGCCTGTACTCATTGCTACCCTAACAACAGGGATAAACCTCTAAATAAGAACAACCCTACTGATACTTTTAACAGCAGATATGAGGCTACTCTTTATAAGAATGAAGTTTTACGAAATCTTGGGTATGAGGTGATTGAAAAATGGGAGTGTGATTTTGTTGAGGAACTTAAAGGTAACGAGGAAATGAGAACCTTTGTCGAAAATCACCCTCTTCTTTTGCACACACCTCTTATTGCACGCGACGCTTTTTATGGTGGACGAACGGGGAATTGCCGTACTTATTACAAGTGTAAGGAAACCGAAAAAATTAAATATTTGGACGTTTGCTCCCTTTACCCTTGGGTGTGTAAGTACGGCAAGTTCCCGATTGGACACCCTAAAGTTATAGTAGGCGCTGACTGTAATACCATAAATTTAAATAATATTGATGGTCTGATAAAGTGTCGGATTTTGCCACCACAGGACTTGTATCACCCCGTACTTCCCGAAAAATGAATAAAAAGTTAATGTTTGTCCTTTGTCGGACATGTGGACAGGACTTCAATCAGAACGAGTGTCCACATTCCGTTGAAGAGCGAGCATTAACGGGTACTTGGGTAATAGAGGAGGTGGTAAAAGCTGTGGAAAAGGGATATCAGATCATTGAAATTATTGAGATATGGCAGTATCAGATAGCAGTGTATGATAAAGCAACTAAAACCGGTGGACTTTTTGTTGAAATGATGAATACTTTTTTAAAAATTAAACAAGAAGCTAGCGGTTGGCCATCGGACTGTCAGGGGGAAGAGGAAAAATTAAAATATATTGAGGAATTTTTTGAACGGGAGGGTATTCAGTTAGATTTAAATAACATTAAAGTTAATCCGGGGCTTAGATCATTGGCAAAATTAATTTTAAACTCTTTTGGGGTAAATTTGGCGAATTGGAACGTAAGGGAAAAACTAAAATTATAAGGGAAGCAAAAGAGTTTTTTCAAATGCTGTCCAACCCCATGTTGGAAATTAATTCTTTATTGCCAGTAAATGACGAAACCCTTTTGCTAAGTTATGTTGAAAAAGAGGAGTCATATGAACCTCTAGCCACCGTAAATGTAGCAATAGCGGCATTTGTCACGGCACAGGCCCGATTAAAATTATACAGCTATCTGGATCTACTACAAAACCGTGTTCTCTACTATGACACAGACTCGGTTATATTTTGTAGTCGTGAAGGTGAAGTCGAGCCTTTACCTGGCAAATTTATAGGAGATTTAACCGATGAATTAAAACCTGGTTCCTATATAACGGAATTTGCCTCTGGTGGTCCTAAAAATTACGCATACAAAACAATAAATTCTGAAGGTAAGGAAAATGTCGTTTGTAAAGTCAAAGGAATAAAATTAAACTATTCTGCTTCACAGTTGGTTAATTTTGAGGTTATTAAAAACATGATTATTTCCGATATAGAAACTACTCCCGTCAGCATAGTAAGTACTAATATTAGACGTACAGGTGTTCACGAACTGGTCAGTAGGGAAGAGACTAAACATTATAAAATATCATCAACTAAACGAAAATTTTTAGACGATTATGATTCAGTTCCCTACGGTTATAAAAAACTTAAATAATTTGTTTGCTTTTTTAAATTTTCTTTTAACCCTGACGTTAGTTTAAGCAGTAATTTTGAAATCCTTTAAATAGTTTTTGAAAAAACCCACAATCTGTTTCGGGGAACAGTAGTTTTTTTGTATTTTGGCACAGTTCAATGACTTTATCTTTTTTTTTACACCTTTTTTTTGTGTGTTATTTTCTAGCATTATATGAGGACATTTTTTTTTTAGTGTTATTTTATATTTATATTTAGTGTTATTTTAAGTTCGGTTTTTAAATTTATTTATCAGACGGTATATAACTTTTTCACATGTGTTAATATGGTATATAAATTCATCCTTCCTACCATCCCAAAAATAGTTAGTAAGGCTCTGCGTATCCTTTTGAGTGTCCTTGTTTGCAGATTTTAAATGTAGATATTTTTATAATACGTAATTAACAATTTTGGTATGATATTTAAACTGTTTATGAACTATTTAGTACTCTTCGTTTTTTTTTCCACGAATCGACATACCTTTTTTTGTCTTGAATTTGCTTCACTCTTGTATTGACAAAAAGAAATATACAAAGAAATAGTTACATTATAACGTTGGTCATATAAAAAATGGTTACTTTTTTTGGTAAAATTCTTACCAAATTATAAAAAAATAAAAGAAGTTTTTTCAGAAAATCAAGAATAATTTTCTGAAACTTTTTTAATTGTGTAAAATTTAAAAAAATGCTATATATAAAATGAGATATCAATTTTAAATAATTTGAATATAAAAATAGTTTTTACGCAACTCCGTGGGTGTGATCAATCTGTCAAATGTTCTGTGCGCCTTCACCACATCGTCCAGAACCCATGTACATGTGAGGGCTCGTTCTTCATCAGAGTGTGTGCACTCATCCTGATTGAAGTCCTGTCCACATGTCCTACAAAGGACAAACATTAATTTTTGGTTCATTTTTATCGGTAACACAGGGTGATAGAGATCAGAGGGTGGAACAATTAAAAAAGGGAACTAACCTGAGAGTTTTGTACCAGGTAATTGAACTACCAATTATAAAATATTTTTATATACTTTTTGAAGTTTAGGGAGGCGAATCTTGACAAGCACCTTCACATCTATGTTTTATTTTTATGATCATAAGGAACATTACATTTTTCACAGTAGTAATTGCAACAAAAGGCAGCAGTCAACGAGGTTATGACATTAAAATGTTTATTATCATACAGCAAATTAATTCTTTTTTGGTCCACCAACCCTTTAAAAAATAACACTCCGATCCTTCGTTTACTTTTCAATACCTTTCTGGTCGACATCAGCGATTCATCTAAAACTTGTGTCCAAGTGTTGTAAAAGAAGACGATGGAAGAAATCACCATGATAACAGCAGAAAAAACGGGATGCCGTTAAGGAATGCTAGTTGTCATTTTTACAACATTGAGAAAAGACAGGTTTTTTGTCACTTTTTTTTTTTTTTTGTCAGGCAGACTAGTTTTTTATTAGCTAGAATATGTGGTAGAACTTTTTTTTTTACCCAATATTGAAGCCATTAATAATAATAATTTTCAATTTTTTTGAAAGTCATTTTCATATATATATATATAAAAAGTTTTTAAACTTGTTTTGCCTATATATATTAATAATAATTTTCAATTTTTTTCAAATGTAGGTATTTGAAAAAAATATATATAAAAGTTTTTAAACTTGTTTTGCCTATAAATATTAATAATAATTTTCAATTTATTTCTTTTTTTTCAAATCTAGTTACTTGATAAAAGAAATATGACCATTGCATTGCCATGCTCGTAGCACCACCTTAGTACTTGATATATTTTGACTAGCTTAAGGTCATGGTCTAAACATTGTCGCAAATTTTGATAATGAATAACATATCTTTCTTTTTTTTTGAAAAAATTTGGTATTAATTTTTTATTTACCACAATTATTTTCTTTTCTTTAATAAATACATACATATATATATATATATATATATATATATATATATATATATATATATATATATATATATATATATATATAAATTGATAGTTACAATGTAAGTACAAACACTATGCATAATCCACGATCGTGTTTGGTGACAAGAAGTAGTATAGTTGCGTTCTAAATTTTTTTCAACTGACACTTCTACCATAAATTCATTACTCTCATCCAAACTTGGGATAGATATGTGAGTATAATTTCTTCTTCCTTTATAATTCAATTTCAATTGGTTTTATTTTTTTAATAAATATTTTTTAAATTGAAGTCTTCTGTCCCGCAATATGACTTCAGGCGTCAAGTCTGTTTGAAGAAGTAAATGTTTAAGTAAAAATTGTAGATCAAACCCTCCGCCATAGTGAGAGAGTACGATAACCTCTAAAAAAGTTTACGTTTCGATAAGAGATAACTCTTTTGTTATACAACATGTGATATGGTAAAAAAAGGCTTCTATGGAACTACCATATGTACCGAATAAGGTGTTCACAATCTGTAATTGAATACTCTAGATTCTATTAAATTAAATCTACAATAATAATATGTCTACCATCCTTAGGAATCTTGGAAACAGCTACATTAGTCAATTTCAGGTGATCCCCGTAAATATTAATCGATAAATTATTTTGTTTCTCGAATCGGGTATTTGTCCAAATGTCATAGGGAATTGAATTCCCTTAAGATTAAAAAATTTTTAGGATCCGGATATGACGATGTGAGATTAATATTATTTTTAGCAGGGTATAATGCCGAGATAAGTGCCCAAAAAGAAAGCACATATTATCGAAATTTTGCACGTTAACACATGCATGTCTTTTATTTTTTCTTTAAGGGATATTTTTTCTGCACTTTCTTTTCCTAGTTCCCTCATATATTATAAAAAAAGGATTGTATTTATTTATAGACATCATTAAATTAAGTACCTATATTTTTTAATGACCATCCTGAATTTTTTCCTGAAAATTCCTCAAGTTCAGTTAAAATAGACCGAGCAATATTTTTTAATAAATATTTTTTAATTGAAGTCTATGAAAGAATTCTTCTGTCCCGCAATATGACTTCAAGCGTATGATCTGTTTGTTTAAGCAAGTGTTTACCGGTAGCGGTATTTTAAACCGGTAGGTGGTACTTTAAAACCGGTAGGCGGTTTTGAAAACCGGTAGGCGGTATTTTAAACCGGTAGGCGGTATTGAAAACCGGTAGGCGGTTTTTTAAACCGGTAGGCTGTATTGAAAACCGGTAGGCGGTATTCTAAACCGGTAGGCGGTATTGAAAACCGGTAGCGGTATTTTAAACAGGTCTGTATATCAAACCGGTCTGTATTTTAAACCGGTAGCGGTATTCTAAACCGGTAGGCGGTATTTTAAACCGGTCTGTTTTTAAAACAGGTAGCGGTTTTTAAAACAAGTAGCGGTATTCTAAACCGGTAGGCGGTATTTCAAACCGGTCTGTATTTAAAACCGGTCTGTATTTAAAACAGGTCTGTATTTTAAACCGGTCTGTTTTTAAAACAGGTAGCGGTATTTAAAACAGGTAGCGGTATTCTAAACCGGTAGGCGGTATTCTAAACCGGTAAGCGGTATTTCAAACCGGTCTGTATTTAAAACAGGTAGCGGTATTTAAACCAGCCTGTTTAAAGGTAATAGGTTTCGACCACAATTACTATTTACACACTCAGTTTTTAAAAGAAGTAGGTTTAAATTCCACCACTTCACTACGTAACATCAAATAGTAAAGATGTTTTTATCGGTATCTTGCTTTTGTCTAGACTTTTTTATTCTGTTGCATGAAATAAATTGACTGTCCACATAAAATATTTTTCGTCCTGGTTTTGTATGTTTAAAACAGTTTTCTTGCCGC
>JACEGR010010075.1:0-21306 GCA_014170235.1 Listronotus bonariensis
TTTAGGAATTAGGTTTAGTTTACACTTGAGAACGGACAGAGATAGTACTGCCCGGAAACGTTCACATTTAATTTCTGCTACCCCTGTAAGCTACAACCAACGAAAATTGTTGTAAGGAAAAAGTTGGGCGTCTCGTCAAAATGAAGCTGCTCACGAAAAAATAGCTTGTTAGTTATAAATGGTCCAGAGATCCCTAACTATTATGCTTTTTGCTTGGTTTATCTTTCTGGATTATATTTACTAAGGGTACATCGTAAAAATTCCGATTGAACGGATCGCATTGAACCTAATCGTGAACCTTCGTTCTAGAATTTATCGGATGCAAATAATCCGGTTCTAAAATATTTAAATTTGACAAAGAAAAGTACATACAATGACAAAGAGTGCAAACAAATAAAAATAAACTTTACTTTTGTGGTATTTTTTTATAGTGTTGGGCGATATATCAATAACCGCGATATTTCACCGGTGAATGGAACATCACTGGCGCTGCCAGTAATTTACTTTTTGCAAATACGGTGATCAGTGATCGAAGGGAATACTGCAATCGGCATCAGCACGACACGCATTGGATGATCGCTGATGGCTAGTGTTGGGCGATATATCAATAACCGCGATATTTCACCGGTGAATGGAAAATCACTGGCGCCGATCGAAATATATACCTATGAATTATTATTTTAAAATAATATGTGAAGGAAAACAGTGATTTAAGCTGATATGATATTTATATTGTTTAGACGTGGAGGGTGGCGGGCACCGCCAAGCCATGTAAAAGACTGTTTTCCAAAGCCGGGTTAATATTAATCGACCGTAGAAATAAATTAAGTGCAAACAAAGCTGAAAAACTAATCTTTCTTAATGATAATTTTTATTTTTATTGGGAAAAAGTAAGCTATATATTGTTTTATTTTTATATTTTTAGAGAATTTAAAATTTTTATTTTTATTATGCGTTTTCATTTTGCTTTAAAAAAGTTTTTTATTTTATATTTATATTTTTTGTAATTGAATTTAAATTAAAAATTAAGTGCAAATAAAGCTGAAAAACTAATCTTTCTTAATGATAATTTTTATTTTTATTGGGAAAAAAGTAAGCTATATATTGTTTTATTTTTATATTTTTAGAGAATTTAAAATTTTTATTTTTATTATGCGTTTTCATTTTGCTTTAAAAAAGTTTTTTATTTTATATTTATATTTTTGTAATTGAATTTAAATTAAAAATTAAGTGCAAATAAAGCTGAAAAACTAATCTTTCTTAATGATAATTTTTTATTTTTATTGGGAAAAAAGTAAGCTATATATTGTTTTATTTTTATATTTTTAGAGAATTTAAAATTTTTATTTTTTATTATGCGTTTTCATTTTGCTTTAAAAAGTTTTTTATTTTATATTTATATTTTTTGTAATTGAATTTAAATTAAAAATTAAGTGCAAATAAAGCTGAAAAACTAATCTTTCTTAATGATAATTTTTATTTTTATTGGGAAAAAAGTAAGCTATATATTGTTTTATTTTTATATTTTTAGAGAATTTAAAATTTTTATTTTTATTATGCGTTTTCATTTTGCTTTAAAAAGTTTTTTATTTTATATTTATATTTTTGTAATTGAATTTAAATTAAAAATTAAGTGCAAATAAAGCTGAAAAACTAATCTTTCTTAATGATAATTTTTTATTTTTATTGGGAAAAAAGTAAGCTATATATTGTTTTATTTTTATATTTTTAGAGAATTTAAAATTTTTATTTTATATTTATATTTTTTGTAATTGAATTTAAATTAAAAATGTTAAAATGGTGTTTGATTAATAAAAAATGTGTTTTTAATTTTTGAAAGTAGGTAATGAATAAACCCTAAAACTTGATATTATTTTTACATAATAATATTGCAATATATCACATTAAGCTTGTTGTTGTTACACCTTATATAAAAATGATTATTTGAGTTACGAGCCCAAAAAATTTAGATTTCGTAATATTACTGTTAATTTAATTTGCAGCATAATATTTATTTTTAGAAAATCAATAAATATTATGCTGCATGTCAATAAAAACTGATAAGAGCTGCATAAATAATATATTCGTATTCGTTGTCAGACACCGAGCTGTTTTTATATTTCCATTTTTAGTTAAATATTTATGTATATTCAAGTCACTGCAGTGATTGAAATCACTGTTTAAAATCACGGTGATTCAGAAATCACTGTCGAAAAATTACCTTATTTTCCAACACTATTTTTTAAATTAATGTTATTCAATTTCAGAAAATAAAAAAAAATAATCACGCAAACCACCAAAGAAACTAAACTTTCGTTTCTACACTTATGATCTATTTTACTTAACTGTCATTTTTCAAACCTTTTCCAAAACCGTGAATATCGTACAAATTTAACCTCCGATCGGACTGAACTGAATTCAAATCGCTTAAAAACAGTATTGACTTATGGTGTTCAATCCAATCTCTTAACTCAATCTAAAACATGTATATCCCAATTTTTTGTTGGATTAAGTTTTATCCGATCGGTTAAATTTGATTTATTTGATTTTTTCATTTTAGAAAGGGATATACAGTTAATGAAATCAGTCTACAATCAAACAGACCCAGAAAATTACCAGAGATGGACAAAAAGACAAGAAGACCTAACCAAATATTATTTTATGGAATATATAGTACAAAAAAATTACCGAGTGAATCCGAAATAATTTTTTTAGAGAAAAGGATTTAATTATGAAAGATTTGGACTGGAAGGATATAAGATATTTTATTTATAATTGTATTAATCTAAGTGGTAAGATTATATATTAACATTTAATTTACAGATAAAGATATTTAATTAATTAAAATATTAAGATTATCATATTTAAATTTAAGGGGATGCCGTAGCACGTTAAATGAGCTAAAACGCGATTCGCTGCCGTTTTTTAAATATTTGTTTGAGAAAAAGTTGTATATTGAAAACTTTCTTAAAATGATCCAAAGATTATCGGAAAGTTGGTTATTTTTACGATTTTGTAATTTTGGGAAATTTAATGTGTTAATTATTACCATTACCAAAAATCAATTAACTTTCCGATAATCTTTGGATCATTTTAAGAAACTTTTCTATGTACAACTTTTTCTCAAACCAAATATTTAAAAACGGCAGCGAATCGCGCTTTTAGCTAATTTAACGTGCTACAGCATCCTCTTAAGGTTATCTACTATTTTCTGAAAATACTTTTTAATATATATATATATATATATATATATATATATATATATATATATATATATATATTTAAATCTTAGGCAGCTGTTAAATCCGATATTTAATATTAAAGTATACTTAATAAAATAAAATAATTAAAAAACATTTTGGGATCATTGCTACACTGACATAGCAAGGATTTTAAAATTATTTTATTCAAAAACTGAAACATGGGATCCACACCACACCAAGTATATACCAGGCCTAAAAAGAACACTTCGGCATGGGGGTGACAGGATGACTTTAGGGGATGCAAAAAAGTGTTGAAAACCAAAAGAAAAAAAAAAGAAAAGAAAATATTTTTTTTTTTCAGTTTCTTAGTCATCGAATTAGGGATGGCAACCGAAACCGGTTTATCGGTTAACCGGTTTTCGGTTAACCGCGGTTTTAGTCAAAACCGAAAACCGGTTTTGAAAACCGGTTTTCGAATATCTATGAACTGGTTTTAAAAAGCGGGTTTCAAATACCGGCTTTTCGGATAATCGGACCAAAATCGAAAAGCGGTTTTTCGAATATCAATTAATAGGTTTTCGGTTGATTGCGGTTTATATAGAAAACTACAACTTACTATACTAATACACTAAATTAAAATTTAAAAATCATCACTTTTCCTTTTCTGTTTTTTTATTAACCAATAAACCAAGAAAAAAACACCGAAAATAGAATACCAATTTTAAATACAGAGGAAAAATAAATTATGTATGTATGTATGTATGGAATTTTTACATCACCTTTTAGAATCTTGCATTTTATTAACAGGGATCTTATATTTTTATTCTTATTTATATTTACCCAATTTCTTTTGAAGAATATTCTAGGATGAATAATGATTATCACTTAACACCACAGCTCATGGGCAAATCCGCAATCAACGCAAAAACGATTAATAGAGAATAATTACTTTCCAATTTTCTGTTAACTGTGGTTTAGAAAAGCCTTTTCGGTTTTAAAGACCGTTTTCGGTTTTCGGTTTTAAAACCGATTTCGGTGTATCGGTTTTGAAAACGGTTTTCGGTTTTTTGGTTTTAAAAACCGGTTATTAATACCGGTTTTTAAATAGTCGGTTAACCGGTTTTTTTAAAAACCGGTTAACCGGTTTTGTTTTTTTCCGGTTTTTGCCAGCCCTAATCCGAATTCATTATTACTATCAATTTTCAATAATTATATTAAATTGACTACACAAACTGTCAAATTTTAAAACTAGTAAAACATGAACTATAAAAAATAATGACGAAAATCAAAGGTAACTTGACCGTTTGGTTCAGTTGATGTCGCGTTTACTGTTACATTGCATAAATTGATATTTAATATTTAAGTTTATTGTATGGAAACAAAACATTAATTCAAAGTGTAAAAAAACCTTCGAAGTGTTAAAAAAAAGCTACCTTTTTAACACTCTATGTAGTGTACTAGAATGGAGTACTTTATCTTCATGTTAAAGATTAAGAAAACTGCATTTTTCTTAACGGTCGTGGAAAAACATAATTTTTCATACATAATTTCTGGAAATTTAAAACCCAGACACTTGGACCTTCCTCCTGACACCCATGCACTCCGGTATAAGAAAACACTAGGCTTTAAAAGCGAATCCTCTTTTTGTATGTTTTTCGTGATTTTAATCAAAATTTATTGACAAATTCTAAATTAAAAAAAAATATATCTGCTTTTTTCTTTTAACTAGAGGCATCTAAAAGTCTTACATAAAAAAATGTAGAATGAAAAAATAAATCATCCAACTATAGTTTTCTTTTAAACACAGGTAAGCTTTTTAAAATTTAGAATTTGTCTATAAAATTCGATTAAATTCACAATTCAAAAAAACAATACAAAAAGGGGATACTCTTTTCAAAATTAGGAGGGGTGGTAACTTAAAAATTCAACTTTTGTTCGCAAATTCCAAAATAATCATTTTTGATTACCAAAGTGTTCCTTTTAGGCCAACAGCATCTGATATACATTGTTAGCTGAGTTTAAAGGTATACCGGGTGTTGCTCCGTCGAGCGGGACATAGGGAATCCCATGTAAATTTTGAAGTGGTCCAATATTGGCTCCCTAATTATTTTAGAAGAAAATATTATTAGGATTTTTTAAAGAGCACGAAAAGTCGTACCCAGTGTACAAATTTCAGCTCTTCTCAGTCCGCCAGCTAAGAGATAAATGCTAAAATAAGTTACGATCTCCTATCTTCTTACGCGCCTTGTATTATTAGAAGTTTATAATAAAATACTAGAAAAATTATTTAACCTCTTACGCTCAAGTTGTCAGATCAATGTCACATCATTTTTAAATAATGAACTACTTAAATCAAGAAAAAATCACTTATAAAATGGTTTTACCAGGGAAATAGTTATCGAAGAGTAGCGGACATGTTTGCAGCCTATTTCCCAATAGGTCCAATACCACAAATTATCAGAGATAATTTGTGCCAATACCAAGTAATTGGACAATAGAACGGACGATAAAAAATTAGAAACTACAGGCACAGTAATCAATAATTGCAAATGTAAAGAAAATCGACGTGATCTTTCGCCAAACGATTTTTTTCTATGGGGACATTTAAAAACTAAGCTACCAATAAAAAATATGAAAATTTAGTCCAGCTAAGGAATGCTATTCCCGCTGAATCTGCCAGAATATCGATGTACCAACTAGCCAACGTAAGAAATCAGTTTTATAATCGTTTGTGTTATTGTCTGGCAGTTAATGGAGGAATATTTGAGTATTTGATTAAATCCTCATATTTTCGTCATAAATTGATTTCTAAATGTAGAAAAAATTGTTTTATTGTCTTGCGCAACTGTGAGAGCATGTGTTGGAATTAGCTGTAAACTAAAATGAAATGCGAGTATTCTTTTTGAAATTCCCGTATAAAATTGTTCAGTTTTGGCAATGACATTATAAATTAAAGATCTAAATTGTCACTGATAAATCGATATGGTGTTTTTATTGTTAATTTCTGGAGTACAGGGTGCATAATGAGATACTACGTTGCAGAAGTATTAAGCAGTTTACTCTTTACTGGTTGGTTGAAAAATGCTCAAATTTTCATTTTGGGTGGAACTTACTGTGCTCTTCAATAAATCCTATTAGCATTTTTTTCTAAAATAAATAGGGGAACCAATATTTGACTACTTTAAAATTTACATGGGATTCCCTATGTCCCGCTCGACGGAGCAACACCCGGTATATTCAATTAGGAAACTAAAATTACCGGTAATTTAAAAACCGGTAATATTACGGTAACATTGGTAATCTATAAAAGAAAAAAACAGTTTTTAAGTAATAAAAGTTTTTTTATTATTATTTTAAAACTCTGAAAACATTACGAAAAACAACAAGAACGTTTTTTTTTGTCAACTAGTTAGAGTCAGAGTGGACTACATATTAGAGGGCATAATGGCAAATAATCACTTTCATCCCCAACCTCGTCAATTGAAACAAATCTATAACTTCAAAACCGATGTGTTCTATTTCTTCCTCAGTAGTTTGTAATATTCCTGAAAAATTATTTGCATAATTTAGTAAATTATAATTATGCTCAAGTTAGTTTTCTGGCAGTTTTTCACGGTAAGTCTGTTTCTTCTTTGCCGATGAATAAATCTATAAGTACTAAAGAACTTTTTGGTTGCGTTTTTTTCGTTTACTCTACAACTGTTACAAAACCTTTAATGGTCCCATTAAAAAAATTCATGTGAAATTTTTTATATTTTAATACTAGTACGAGATTCGAATAGGCGGCGTCCTTCGCCCATCTGTTTCGGATAAAAACTGTTTTATATTAAAGATAGTATTTAAACAAAGGTATCGCCGTAGGGTTTCCTAAAAAAAATAGGTCAAGGCTATATTTAAATTTAAAAAAAACACCTTAAAATTTTTGACACACCTTGTTTAATGGCAACCCCTATATTTTTAAATACGTAAGTACGTATGGTAGTTATAAAAAAATATATTTTTAAATAATACAGAATGTACCAGAATTTTTTTTTAAGTTTAAAATTTCAAAATTTACTACAGCTTTATTTATAAAATCGAAGAAACAAAATGTAATAATATATTAGTATAGAAGGAACAGTTTAAAAATGTAAATTCGGTGCTCTTTGATAAGAAAAAAAAACTCACAAAAAAGTTTAAAGCAAATAAATCGGCATGCTTGTCTTCGCGGCCGCCTTTGCTATATTTCTTTTATGATATGCCGGTTGATGCAGCTGGTCATCGCACTATGGGATAGAAATTAATTTTTTGGTCAAAATTCTGAAACTTACCAATCTAACTTAAAATGAGGTGCTTTTTACTGGAAAAATATTTAAAAAAATTATAAATTATTACAAATGCTTTTGGAAACCTAATACTTATTATATGTTATTATAAATTTACACCCCCCTTAACATTATTATTTTTTATGGTACAAAATAAACTAAAATATCAGCTTGTTTGGTTTATTCGGTAGTATTCTAATCAGTAATCCGATGATTATTATCTCATGTGATATACAGGGTACGACAATAGGTATCATTTTTTAAATGAAATACCCTGAATATTATATCACCACCAAAAAATATTTTAAAATGCTTTAGAAAAATACTACATTTGATGTGTCTACCTCAATTAGTTTCGGAAATATGTCCATCCAAATCTGAAAAATAATTTTAAATTATTCTTAGAAGCGTAATAGAGATACATCTTCCCAAATTTTTTTATTTTTTAACGTATAAAATAATTAATAACACAGTTTTGTTGGGTAGATTCTGTAGAATCCATATCTTTCATCAGAATGCTTTTATCTTTTAGGATATACAGTGTAGGACAAAACATATTAAATTTTAAAATGGAAAACATTGTAAATTATAAAAAAATCTTGTATCTGTCTTTACACTCAGAAGTAGCAAAAGTAGGAAGGCAATTGTAAGTACAAAAACTGATAAAGAAAAGGTAAAAAATCTTTTACAAAAGTAGCGTGACTTCGCGAGACTGCATCGGAAACACAACAATAGCTCTTATTATTTAAACTCTTTTACTTTTCTTAGTAAACTAAGTAGATTAAATGTTGTATATTTATGTTTACTTAAAATACATTTTCAAGTTTCTTATTACCCCAATAGAAGTCGTCATATCCTTTTATAATTTTGCGTACATGTAGTTTGGAGTATCTACTTTGAAATACACAGCATGAGCCATTAAAATTTCAAAGTTGCTTTTTGGCCAAAATAATGGATTTCTATCCCATAGTGTATTGGCGAGTGGCTGTAAAGGGTAGCGGCGCTTTTGTATAAAATATTCCGATTGCAGGCGGCATTTCTAAGGTTTTTTGTATTATTTTCAAAGGGTACCGAATTTGCGCTTATAAAATGTTTTTAATATACTATCATGATTTTGGATACATTGGCGCCCATACCACCTGGTCTATTAATTAAACATATGCTCTATATTGGTTAGGCGGATTCATTTATTGTATGGTCTTTTCGTTGGGTACACGCCAAAAAATCTAGAAAGAATTGGGTCCTGGTCCCGGGGTATAGCGAGCTATTAATATTTTTTTTTATCTTTTAGAAGAGGAAGAAGAAATGAACCTGAAACTGGCTATAACAGAAGAGACTATAACATTAAAAGTACCATGCACAAAAGTACAAAAATTGACGATTCTGAATTATTTCGACGATATGATACAAAAGGGCGAATATCCAACTAAATCGGAAATATTAGATATTAGAGATTTTGATCCGATCTTGCATGACTTAGACTGGGCGATAATAAGAAATTTTTATATCCAATTATTGCTAGAGCTGGTAAGATTTAATGTGGTCGACTAAAATAATAAAAATATAAATGATTTAAACAAAAATATCGAAAAGATATTTTAATAATTAAACAATGGTGTGATTCAAATTTACTTTCTTTTAACATAAATAAAACAAATATATTGACATTTAGGTGTAACCTTAATAATATCACTTTAAATAATGAAATTATTAATAATCCTTCATTTACTAAGTTTCTTGGTATTTATGTAAATAAAAACCTTAATTTTTCAGAACATATTGAAAATGTATGTAAAAAAATTAGCTCAAGTTTTTATGCTCTTAGAATTCTCTCTACTGAACTTGATTTTCATCTAGATATTTAGCATTAATTTAATCAATAATAAGATATGATATTTGTTTCTAGGGAAACTCTAGTCAAAATCTGTTAAGCTCAGTTTTTATTTTGCAAAAAGAGCTATAAGAACTATTTGCAAAATCAAATCTGGGGAATCTTGCAAACCTTTATTTATTAAACATAAGATATTGACACTGACATCTATTTTTATATTGGAAACTGTTTGTTTAATATATAAAAAATATTGGTGTAATTATAATGAAAACTATTTATATAATTTTAGAAATAGCTCCTGCATTGATCTACTTATACCACATTCAAATATGATTAAAAATCCATAATTTGTAAATCAAAAAGATATTTAATCATTTACCAAATTCTAAAAAAATATTAAAAACATAAAGAAATTTAAAAAATATGTTAAAACAATTTTACTTAAAAGAACGTATTACTCTGTATTTATTAATTGTAAAAATATCGATACTGTCTACTAAAGAACTTTTTCTTTACAAGGAACTCAACCCCAACATATATTTAAGGCTTTTGTTTAGAAGAAATTGATGGTTATGTAAGGTCTTGCAAACGTCATTTTTGACATAAAATTTAAAATAAGTCAAAACCGGTTGGACTTAGGTATAGAACAGGGTTTCTCAAAGTTTCGGCTCCATGTACCCCTGTTAATGTTAATTTGATTTTATATTTATAATAACCATAAATTCTGTAGTAACATCTAAAATCTAGACACGCGGCAGAGTGTCAAGCCAAGTTCAAGCGTGGCGAGTGTTATTACCACTAAGTGCCACTTTTGACTCTTTCAAACAGTTTTTATCAGTATACAAAAAGTATACCTATAAAAATATTTTATCCAACACTTACATATAATATCTACATAATTGATCAGATTTTGAGGATATAAAGTGTACTATAAGTCACTAGTGAGCTAAAGTACCCTTTAGCTCACTAGTGAATTATAGACTTTAGCTCACTAGTGACTTATACTAATTCTTTATTACTTCCAACATTTCACAATTAAAAAAATAACATAAAACAACTAATATATTATACTACAATTTATTCGTGTTTATATTAACAGTAATTGTTATATTAGATTTATCTTGGACAACGTTACATTGTGCGGAGTGTTCTTCAGGAAGTCTTTCAGCACTAGTACTTGCCTTGGTGCGCTCTTCACCCTGTATTCGTCTTGCAATCTCAAACTTGTTAGAGATGCAATCTTCTAAATATCCTTCTGCCACGGTAGAAGACTTCCACCCGCCATGGCGTTTAAGGTTGGTGATATCGGCCCCAGCGTTGACTAGAAGTGTCGCTGAAGAACGCCGCATGCTATGACCACTATATAAGATTTCATCAGGTAGTTGCAAATAATGAGCAACTACTCTCGGAATTTTCGAAATTTTATTTATTCCCACGCATTGCCTGAGTGCATTTGCCTTTTGAAAGTTGACAAAAAATCTTTTGTGAGGCGTGTTCTCTGGCCTTAGGGACACATATTTTCTAAATAATTCAAGCACATTTACCAAAAATCCTTCTTTTAAAATTGTAAAGCTTCTCGATTTGTTCGTCGTGGTATCAGGTATAGAAACATATATGTACTGGCCTTTATCTACTATATCTTCAATACTTAAGCGAGTTAGTTCGTCACAACGGCATGCACCAGCGATTCCCAATATCAATGCAACCTATAAAAATCCGAACAGATAAATATTTAATACCAGAAACTAAAGTAAATCCATACCTTTGACATTAAGTGCTCGTCGTCAGGTGCCTCAGCCAAAAATTTTCGATGTATTGCCTCTCCAGAATTTTTGCCTTTTTCGGTTTGAAATTTCTTGAATTGCTCTTCAAATAAGCGACAACTTTTCCATACCTCCCTATATCCACGTTCTTATATACTTTTAAGGTCATTTTTATCATTGAATACTTGGTCCACATTGATGAGGGAGCAACTTTTTCGATAAAAACAGAAAGTAAGCCATAATAACATCTTCATTTATAGTACCAACTCCTCGCCTTTTCCTCCATGCTTCAAAATCTTCAAATTCTTTATTGTACGTTAGTTTTGACTTCTCTGGAATTAAACTGCATGTCGCTACCGCAGCTTCTTCCAAAATTTCCGCAGGAACTTCACAATTTTCCATTTCGCAAAGCATTTTTATGTTTGTCTACAAAGTTGTTTACTAAACAAACCCGTAGTTACCAACAAAATGCATTACAACCAAACAAGCTTGCTTTCCAAAAATACAAAATTTTGTTGCTGGTGTTGACAATGACAAGTAACAAATAATGGATGACGTTTTCAAATTATTTTCGATATTAAAAACGATTTATACGAAAGTGTTGGATAAAATTTTGTATTAGACACGTGAGTTATTACATATAAGTCACTTAAGAAAATTACCTCTCTCGCCCTTCGGGCTCGCGAGTTAAACTTTTCTTGCGTGACTTATATGTAATATAACTCACTTATCTAATAAATAACTATAAATGAAATAAATAACTTTATAAAATGACCGATGTAACTTTAAGATCCTGAATTTTTAAATTCAATAAAACAAAGAAAAAGAGTTTCATAGTTGTTCATAATGTTATTTTGTTCCTATAAATACATATTAAGATCTCTATTCTTTTGCGGCAAAGCACACAGCCAAGTCCAATTTTAGTATTGAACTTGGCTCACCTCTTCAAATTTATGTTTTGGTGGGTAATAATAGGTTTGTTCCAGCAAAATGTTGGAAACATGTTAGCAACAATCGTATAACGCAGAAATTGTTACTAATTAATTAATCAGAAATGTTGGCAACAGTTCTCTGCTGGAACGAAAAATAAACAAGGCGTGCATAGGGGAAAGTGGGGTGGATTCATACAAGGGGCACCTACATACATTGAGTTTATCTGAAGTTAGACACGAAGTAAAATAGTAACGTAAGTGGGTGTGTACAGTTTTTATGCGTGTTTACAGACTAGTGAAGTTTCAGAATTTTCGGTGCGGTAAGATCGAGTGCACAATACGGAACGTGTTTTTGCCTCGCGTAAGTAATTTCATAACGTAACTTTGGACATATTTTATGGCCAGTTACTATTTTTGGATTAATTATTGCTATTTAATCCTACTTATAATAATACAAAGGCACTAATTTAATGTGTAAATTAATATAGATAAATACGGTTTTTCTATTTCAATCTTTTTTATTAATTAACACGTGATGGGGCAGATTCATACACAAGTATATGGGGCACATTCATACTGTATAATTGTATCCCTGGCCCTTTATGAATAATTTTTTAACTACTATTTTTTGTTACACCGACGATTATAGTTAGGTAAATATTATATAAAATGGTTTAAGTTTCATTTTTACGGAAAAAAACAGGGTGCTTTATGAACTTTGTGTCTTTGAATGTCAAGGATCAGTTAATTTATCAGACATAGTAATGATATTACCATAGATCTTAGGTGATAATCTGTTAATAACATAGGCATATTAATTTTAGGTTTTGTAAGTTAAGGTATCTTTGTGTTAACTAGAGTTTTTTAATTTGATATAATTAATAATGTATAAGCAATATTTTTTTACATTTTGATATTGTTACTTTTAATAAATATAACTGACTAAAACAAAAAATGTGTCTTTGGTAAATAACCATACATGTAACGTAAAGACCGTTTAGTGACACTCTGTTCACTATTCGTTACTTATGTTCATATCACGAAACTATTTCGATGTTAAAATAGGCATTAACAGATTTAGATAAAAACTGTTTTTTAATTTTGAATTTTACTATTTGTTTTATTTGTTAAAACAATGTATTTGTGTTTTTTTATAAAGTATGGTATAAAACAATAATAAACAATAATTATGACGAATTAATAATGATGTTAAATGTGCCCCTTCGGTTGTATGAATGTACCCCACTAATGGGGTACATTCATACAGTTTGCCTTTTTTTGTAAAAGTCTTATGGAAACTCGCTCATGTAGATTTTCAATAATATTAAGGTTCTACTACAATATAAAATAGTTAAGCTACTAGTGTGTCATAAATTAAAAGAGATATACCTAAAACACGGCATTCCACAAAGCAAAATATAAAAACTGTATGAAGCCTCCCCACTTTCCCCTACTGCTTATACGTCAATACAAGAAAGGTTATGTTTAAAAAATTTTCAGTAATGTTTGGAGAAAGTTTGCAAACTTTTCAAACAGTTTCCAACATGTTTTCAACATCTTAAAACTACTGCTGAAACAACGAACAATTGTATAATGTTCCAAACATAGCACTGCTGGAACGACAAATTTGACATGCACAGAATCCGAATGGTTGCAAACATTTTTGACAGCCTGCTGGAACAAACCTAATATCCAAATATGGGGCCATATGAATAAAGCAAATTCCTTTACTTATAAAACCTAATGTAAATGCTTTTGCTTATAAGTATAAGCAAATACTCTCATCATATAGAAAAATATAGCAAAATCATTTGCTTATACCTAGAAGCAAAAGCATTTACTTCAAATTTTACAAGCATAAGCATTTGCTTCTTGTTTATTTGTTATGGTTTATCTAGGGTAGTAATATACTACTCAAGGATTGATTGTAAAAGCCGCTTTTAAATGTTTTAATTTTACCTATTTTTTTTCTTACAGTACATAATAATGATTTAAAAGGCACTAAGACTAGATTAATGGGATGGACAGAAGAAGATGAACTACTAGCTCAGAAATATTTTAAACATTACATAGGATGCAGAAAAATTCCAGATTGTTCAGAAATCGAAACTATTCAGAAACTTGAACTGGCCCTGTCTAGAAAACGGCCAAGAGATATTCAATATTTTATTCAAAATATTATTAATGATTACGGTAAGGTTTATTAGTTCGTCTGTTCGATGACGCAAAATAAAATAGCTTGTACAGGGCATTTAAAAGGAAAAAGGGCATATTTTCTGACTTTTAAAGAATTCAAGATAACCAAACGATGTATTTTAGCTGCTTTCTCCAAATTCATACACAATATAATTTTTAGCTGTAAACTCATATAGTCGAGGCGTTTTCCTGATCCTGATTAGGACCGCCAGGATAAATAAATGTCCTAATACTACTCTTGACAAATGGCGAAAGAATTTTTAGTGAATAAACTGGAGCATTTATTTTAAAAAACTAATTGATATATCGAACTAAAAATGAAAAATAAATAATAGTTTAAATAAATAATAGTTTAAAAAAAACTAAAAAAACACGCTTTTATATGCAACCGAACTAAAAATTAGAAAATAATTTTTCATTAAAAAGAGTTTGTCACTTCAGAGTAAAAAGCGTGGGGTGCATTTTACTATTTTTTCATAACTTTTCCCTCATAGATATTTGCAAATAGAATAATTATAACATTTAATATATTAAGCACCCCACGCTTTTTATTCTGAAGTGACAAACTCTCTGTAATGAAAAATTATTTTCTAATTTTTAGTTCGGTTGCATATAAAAGCGTGTTTTTTAGTTTTTTTAAACTATTATTTCTTATTAATATTTTTATCAATAATTTTAAACTTGATTTTAAACCAAAGTCGGTCTATATAAGGTCACGACATTCGGCCATATTGCTTTGACGTGTTATGACGTCACATCTCCCATTTTTCGGCCATGTTGTCCAGTGCCGGAGATATACAGTTTTATTGTATTATTAGAATAACCGTTTACACAACAGTTTTTAATTATTAATAAGTTGTAAATTCTTATACTTTAAATAAAAATTATTTGGAATTACATCTTTCAACAAATATCACTTCCAAAACAATGCAAAATGAAATGCGCAAATTCTAGACGCCACTGGATTGATCATCAGCTTTGATTTTACCCAGTCTTGCCAACTTTTCTCCGTGAAGTGCCCTTCCTTGCGTCCCCGACCTCGAATCGCCTAAAAGTTGAGGATATGTCGTAACCTTATAAATATAAACTAACCTTGATTTTAAACAACTTTTCTTTATGATATTTGGCTTAAAAATGAAAAATAAAGGTATTTACTCTTGGAACAAAATCATGTTTTTCAAGTTTTTGTGAACTCTAAAAAATTAATATTTTTCTTCGTGAATTGGATTTTTTTAAAAGCAAAATTTTTTATAAAGAATGACTTTTTGTCGAAAAAAGTGAAATTTTGTGCCTTTGTCCTCTTGTAAACACCATCTGTTGTACATTTTATAAATAAATTCAAATTACTTTTTGATCACAGTAGTATATTCCCAAATACTATAAATAAAACATGTTTTATTTTAGCTTTCTTTTCGTATTTTTCACGGGGCAGAAGTTATTTCGTGTGTAAAAATAGAGTTAGGACACCTTGTATATCTCTTCGACTTACATTTTTTCTTATTTTTGTATTTTTTAGAAGAAAAGACGAAACTCGACAAATCTAAAAACCAGGACCAGTAAGTTGGACTGAACAGCAGAAGTGGTGATTC
Organism: Listronotus bonariensis; assembly: GCA_014170235.1. Classification (NCBI taxonomy): domain Eukaryota; kingdom Metazoa; phylum Arthropoda; class Insecta; order Coleoptera; family Curculionidae; genus Listronotus; species Listronotus bonariensis. The sequence goes on from JACEGR010010075.1 coordinate 15,819, forward strand.
AGGACTATTTCAATAGGAATAAAAACCCAACCGAAACCCAAATAAAAGATTTTATAAAACTTATTCCGACCCTGAAAAACATAGACTGGATGAATATTAAATATTATATTTATTTTTCTTTGCTCAAAATGGTAAGATTTCATTTGGTATATAATTGTTTCCATCATTTTGGAATCATTTGAAGTAAACAATACTGTCTGCCTTTAAATTAATAACATATACAGGGTGCTGTTTAATAAAAGATGTCCGATATTTCAGAGAGTGATTTCTCAAGCAGTATTTTAAGGTAAAAGTTCCTATGAACGTGTGGTCCTAAGATGCTTGGCTTTCAAGATACAGGGTGTCAAAGTTCTTTATTTTTTTATTTATGTTTTTCTGCATACTTTCCTCAAATATTACCCGATATCCGAACGAAAATTGGTACCTGGGGGTTGTTTGACATGAAGAAATTTGAATTTGTTCTTAATTTCAGCTCTTACTTGTCAGGTGAGTACGCTAGCCATCATGTATACTCTGCACTTTCGTAGTTGCTCATGGCGATTCTTGTGCAACCCTGTATTTACATTTTTGTTAAAAGAAATGGATTCCTTAGTCATTTTACGTAAAAAAGGTACTCTTATTAGATGACGCTAGGAGCAACCGTTTTCGAAATATTTTAGTTTAAAATAATCGATGCATACGCTTAGTAATAAATATGCTAGTAAAGACCGCCACAAATGGCTTGGTTTTATCAAGTAGCCGGTCTTTACTTAGCATATTTATTACTAAGCGTATGCATCGATTAGTTTAAACTAAAATATTTCGAAAACGGTTGCTCCTAGCGTCATCTAATAAGAGTACCTTTTTTACGTAAAATGACTAAGGAATCCATTTCTTTTAACAAAAATGTAAATACAGGGGTTGTACAAAAAGTCATGAGCCTTGAAAGTGAGGAAATATATACGTGTAACTAGCGCCCTTTACGAAATAAGAGCTAAATTAAGAACAGATTCAAATTTCTCATGTCAAAAAACCCCCAGGTACCAATTCTCGTTCGGAAATCGGCATTATTTAGGAAATTATGCAGAAAAAACATAAATAAAATAAAACTTTGACACCCTGTATATCTTGAAAGCGAAGCATCTTAGACTACACGTTCATAGAAACTTTTTACGTTAAAAATACTTGAAAAATCACTCTCTGAAATATCGGACACTTATTAAATAACTACCCTGTATATAAAGGGCAGGAGAAGATTTTTTTTTATCTTTGGACAAACCACGAAGGCTAAAAGCCTAAATACTAACGTACCGTGGGTGTCTTAAGCGAGGTAAGAGGGAGTTTGTTGACACGGGACTTAAAAACTTGAAGATTTGGAGGGAAGGAAAGACCTCCGCGGGCAGCGGGTTCCACAATCTAGAAACTCTAGTGATAAAAGAACGAACAAAGTGGGAAGTTCGGGGCCTGTCCAGTTGGACCGTATAGGGATGCATACGCGCGGAACCACGAGTTTCTCTCTTGGGAACCGTGAGTGGAGGAATAATACTGGACAATTCTTCAGAGCAGAAGCCATGGAAGTACCTATAAAAAGCGATAAATCCCCACATCCCGACGATGGGCAAGACAGGGAAGACTTTCTGTAAGTGAAGAGTCATTAATGAGACGAATAGCTCTTCTTTGAATAGAATCAAGAATGTTTAGGGTTGTGGGGGACGCCATGCCCCAGATATAAGAACAATATTCCAAGGGAGGTCGTATTTGGGACACATATAAAGTGTATAAATTAGAAGGAAGAAATACTTTTTGGCTCGAAAGAGAAATTCAAGCTTTTGGAAGCTGCCGTGGCTATAGATACAATGTGTTTATGCCTGTTAAGGTTACTTTCAAATGTGACGCCCACAAGATTGAAGGTGTCTTTGCTCTGTAAAACTTGGCCGCTCATAAGTAGAAGATGAGTATTTGATGACTCTTTTCGCGACAAGGAACATGATTGTGTTTTGGATTCATTAAAATGGACGAGATTTTTGGCGCCCCAATCCAATATTAAATTAAGATCCTGCGAAAGAGATATCTGCATCGCTCTGCGTTTGTTTTCCAAGTCAGGTTTAGTGATGGGTTTAGGAACCTGAAAGCTGGAGTGAAGGGTACTATCGTCGGCAAAACTATGAATGGAATTAGTTGTGGACGAGAGAAGGTCGTTGATGTGAAGAAGAAACAATGTTGGTGCCAGAACTGAGCCCTGAGGGACTCCAGCATTTACTTGGTGAAAGCAGAAAGAATGGCCGTCCACAATAACTGATCAGATAGATAACTAGAGAGCCAAGTACAGAGTTTAGTTGAAAGACCATAGGAGGGAAGTTTATTAAGAAGTGCGGCATGCCAGACCTGGTCAAAAGCTTTGGATATATTAAGAGCAACGATCTGGGACTCACCTAGAAACTTAAGAGACTTATTCCAGCAGTGTGATACGAAGGAAAGAAGATCTGATGTAGATCTTTTGTGTTGAAAGATGCTACCACAGCTAATACTTGACGATCTAACCTAACATACATTAGTTCAAAAGTGGATGATTTCGGAGGTACAGGGTGACAAAAATTTAAGGGGGCTAAGGTATTTAATTTCAACTCACGTTTTCAAAGTCAGTGCCCCTGATAACTCCAAAACTACTGCACCGATCCTTTTGAAATTTTAAACACTATTTCTGTACATCATTTACGAGGTAACGCTGTCGAGTTTTTTTTTAAGCGCATTGGTTTAAGGGGGGTAAGGTATTCAATTCACAACTCACGTTTTCAAAGTCGGTGCCCCTGATAACTCCAAAACTACTGCACCGATCATTTTGAAATTTTAAACACTATTTCTGTACATCATTTACGAGGTAACGCTGTCGAGTTTTTTTTTCATAATTTTGATTTTGCAATAACAAATTAGCCGATTTTTTCCCACAAAATTGTGTTTTCACTTCAAAGTGTTCTAAAAAGTGAAAAAATTTGGAAACAAAAAAACTCGACAGCGTTACCTGGGGAAAACTATTATCTAACGAATGAACTTTGATTTTTGATTTCGGATGATCCAGCACCAAGTTATGAGGGGCACCGCAATTCAACTTTTTTCGAGACACGTCCGAACAATTGCTGCCATTGCCGTATTTTTTAATATTTTTTTGTAAAAATTTGATGAAACATTCTTCGAATGTCATACTTTAATGTACCATTGGTTGAGTAAATAAATTTTAACTGTGTCGTCAGAAAAAAAATCACGAAAACATGGCTTTTTTGTACGATTTGACCTTAGCCCCCCTTATTCTGGCTCTAGTTTTTTATAAATAATTTTGTTATAATTGGTATATCGTCAGAATATTTGGCTAGAGGGGGTTTTGGGAGCTTATAAATTCTGCTATCAATTTTATTTTTGTAACCTTGGAGGGCGTCTCCTACAGAATCTTGCACATTTGAAAATGAAATAAATTTTTTGTGCCACACGGTGTGTAGCTATCAGATAAGAAATTCTCATTCTTTAACATATTTTTCATAAGAAAGGTATACTTGGTAAAAGTTGATTTAGGCAGCCCTTTTTGAGATATCTTTATTTACATGGAATTCACAAATTCTTAAGTACTTGGAAAAACACAAAATTTTGCATGACAGGCAGTATGGATTTCGCTTCAAAGATCTACAGCAGATCTTCTTTCCTTCGTATCACACTGTTGGAATAAGTCTCTTGAGTTTTTAGGTGAATCCCAGATCGTTGCTCTTGATATATCCAAAGCTTTTGACCAGGTCTTGCCGCACTTCTTAATAAACTTCCCTCCTATGGTCTTTCCAACTAAACTCTGTACTTGGCTCTCTAGTTATCTATCTGATCGACGTATATCAGTTATTGTGGACGGCCATTCTTCAAGCTTTCACCAAGTAAATGCTGGAGTCCCTCAGGGCTCAGTTTTGGCACTAACGCTGTTTCTTCTTCACATCAACGACCTTCTCTCGTCCACAACTAATTCCATTCATAGTTTTGCCGACGATAGTACCCTTCACTCCAGTTTTCAGGTTCCTAAACCCATCACCAAACCTGGTTTGGAAAACAAACGCAGAGCGATGCAGATATCTCTTTCGCAGGATCTTAATTCATTATTGGATTGGGGCGCCAAAAATCTCGTCCATTTTAATGCATCCAAAACACAATCATGTTCCTTATCACGAAAAGAGTCATCAAATACTCATCCTCTACTTATGAGCGGCCAAGTTTTACAGAGCAAAGACACCTTTAATCTTGTGGGCGTCACATTTGAAAGTAACCTTAACTGGCATAAACACATTGTATCTATAGCCACGGCAGCTTCAGAAAAGCTTGGATTTCTCTCTTTCGAGCCAAAAAGTATTTTTCCGCTTCTAATTTATACACTTTATATGTGTCCCTAATCCGACCACCTTTGGAATATTGTTCTCATATCTGAGGCATGGCGTCCCCCACACCCTAAGCATTCTTGATTCTATTCAAAGAAGGGCTATTCGTCTCATTAATGATCCTTCACTTACAGAAAGGCTTCCCTCTCTTGCCCATCGTCGGGCTGTGGGGGATTTATCGCTTTTTTATAGGTACTTCCATGGCTTCTGCTCTGAAGAATTGTCCAGTATAGTTCCTCCACTCACGGTTCCTAACAGAGAAACTCGTGGTTCCGCACGTATGCATTCCTATACGGTCCAACTGGACAAGCCCCGAACTTCCCACTTTGTTCGTTCTTTTATCCCTAGAGTTTCTAGAATGTGGAACCTGCTTCCCGCGGAGGTCTTTCCTTCCCCCCTAATCTTTTAGTATTTAAGTCCCGTGTCAACAAACTCCCTCTTACTCTCGCTTAAGACACCCACGGTACGTTAGTATTTAGGCTTTTAGCCTTCGTGGTTTGTCCAAAGATAAAAAAAAATTACATACACCACTCTTAATACAAAGTATTTTAGAATTACGTGTTTTTCTTTAAGAGCGCAAATCCTTTGGTGATTTTAAGAAGAAAATGCAAAATATACTTACATAAGCTGCCTATATGCACTAGCTTATAAAATTTTATAAATGAGACACTTTAAATAAGAAATAAAAGTAACTTATGAAATTTTTGTATCATTAGTCAAAAATGTAAATGTTACTTATAAAACACTATACCGGGTGTCCCTAACTGGTGGCTTCCCGGTTTAACTTTTCGGTTTTTTAAAATATTAAAATATATAATTAAATTAAAAATGTACAGAAGGATTGAGTGTCAGGGGGATGCGGTGATGCTTCAGAGAGACTTGGATGCTCTATGGGAATGGTCACTGAACAAATGGGGGTACGAAGAAATTTAATACACCTCCACGTCATAGATAATAAAAAGCTTGGGCTATGTAAACAAAATTAAAGATCTTGGTGTTTGGTTTGCGGAAAATCTTAGCTTTGCGAACATTAATAAGGTTATTCTTAGGGGTATGAGAATGCTTGGTTTGTCCATAAAAGCTGCTTTGAATTCTCACTTGCCACC
>JACEGR010010076.1:0-21297 GCA_014170235.1 Listronotus bonariensis
GACACGGGACTTAAATACTTGAAGATTTGGGAAGGAATGACCTCCGCGGTCAGCAGGTTCCACAACCTAGAAACTCTAGGGATAAAAGAACGAACAAAGTGGGAAGTTCGGGCTGTCCAGTTGGACCGTATAGGGATGCATACGCGCGGAACCACGAGTTTCTGTTAAACCGTAAGTGGAGGAACTATACTGGACAATTCTTCAGAGCAGAAGCCATGGAAGTACTTGATAAAAAACGATAAATCCCCACAGCCCGACGATGTGCAAGTAGAGAGAAGCCTTTCGTAAGTTGAAGGATCATTAATGAGACGAATAGCCTCTTCTTTGAATAGAATCAAGAATGCTTAGGGGTTGTGGGGACGCCATGCCCCAGATATGAGAACAATATTCCAAGGGAGGTCGGATTTGGGACACATATAAAGTGTATAAATTAGAAGGGGAAAAATACTTTTGGCTCGAAAGAGAAATCCAAGCTTTTTTGAAGCTGCCGTGGCTATAGATACAATGTGTTTATGCCAGTTAAGGTTACTTTCAAATGTGACGCCCACAAGATTAAAGGTGTCTTTGCTCTGTAAAACCTGGCCGCTCATAAGTAGAGGATGAGTATTTGATGACTCTTTTCGCGACAAGGAACATGATTGTGTTTCTGATGCATTAAATGGACGAGATTTTTAGCGCCCCAATCCAATATTAAATTAAGATCCCTGCGAAAGAGATATCTGCATCGCTCTGCGTTTGTTTTCCAAGTCAGGTTTAGTAATGGGTTTAGGAACCTGAAAACTGGAGTGAAGGGTACTATCGTCGGCGAAACTATGAATGGAATTAGTTGTGGACGAGAGAAGGTCGTTGATGTGAAGAAGAAACAATGTTGGTGCCAGAACTGAGCCCTGAGGGACTCCAGCATTTACTTGGTGAAAGCTTGAAGAATGGCTGTCCACAATAACTGATATACGACGATCAGATAGATAACTAGAGAGCCAAGTACAGAGTTTAGTTGAAAGACCATAGGAGGGAAGTTTATTAAGAAGTGCGGCATGCCAGACCTGGTCAAAAGCTTTGGATATATCAAGAGCAACGATCTGGGACTCACCTAGAAACTCAAGAGACTTATTCCAGCAGTGTGATACGAAGGAAAGAAGATCTGCTGTAGATCTTTCGTGGCGAAATCCATACCGCTCTGTCATGCAAAATTTTGTGTTTTCTAAGTACTTAAGAATTTGTGAATTAATTAGTTTTTCCATTACTTACAAAGAACTGAGAGAATTGAAATTGGTCTATAGTTAGATGGAAGAGATTTAGATCCTTTCTTGGGAATAGGTTGAACACGTGCAGCTTTCCAGCTTTCCGAAAGATACCTGTAGTCGTAAGAAATTCGAAAGAGCCGAGTTAAGATTGGTGCAAGTTCTGGAGCACATTTTTTTAAAACGATTGCTGGTATGCCATCCAGCCCAGACGATTTCTTTGGTGTTAAGGGAAAGAAAGGATACGCTTAATGTGTTTTACCTAAAATAATATCGGCATTTTATGAAGAACTGGGGGTAACCGCTGGAATTGATGATTTACGGGAGTGGTCGAGGGGTTGAATTGGCAGCAAATTGTTTGGCTAAATAATTCTGCCTTTCCTTTGAAGCGGTAGAAACAATTTCCAAATAACTCTGCCCCTGCAGATACAAAAATAAACGTCAAATAAAAAATGTTTATTCGGATACGCTCTTTTAGTGATAGTTCTAGTTATTATACAAGGTGTCTTAAAAGCATGATTTTTATTGGCAAGTAGATTTTTTTAAATGGAACACCCTATATATTTTACCAAATTTGACTTTAATAAATTCTACATCAAAAATATATAACACACTGTACGTCAGTTGGTGCTCGAATGTTGATATATCAGCTTGGCATGTTGATATACTATTAACAATTAAAAGTGAAGAAAGAAAATAATGTTTTGATTTTAATTATTTTAAAATAATTCTGTCACTGTCAGAGTGACAATTAATATAATAAGTAATAAATTACAGTCCTTTGTAAGAGCTACTAATAGGTATGTCAGAAATTTAGTTGGTTTGGACACCTGTTTACTGAATTGTATTAAAAACAATATTACGTCAAATAATGGCGGGTTTTAAGTTACGTTAGTAGGTATGTACCTAAAATAAACTAAATAGCTGATTAACTTATTAGTAGTTCTTACAATGTAAGGTAATTAATTGCATGTAATTATATGATTTTGCACTTTGACAGTGACAGAGTTGTTTAAAAATAATTAGAACCAAAATATTATTATCTTTCTTCACATTTAGTTGTTAATAAGTTGTATTAGCATACTGCTGATATCTTAAAAACCAGCAATAATTGACGTATAGTGTGTTAAATATTTTGATGCAGAATTTAATATAGAGTCAAAATTTGGTAAAATATATAGGGTGTTTTATTTAAAAAATCCAACTTGACAATAAAAGTATGTTTTTGAGACACCTTGTATATTAACAAGTACAGTCAGGAAAAAAGTGTATTCAAATAAAAAAAATATTTTAAGTTTATTTTTGTATCTAGTACAGGGGCGAAGTAATTTGCTGTATAAATAGAGTTGGGACACCCTGTATATGTAGTGGATGCAAATTTACAAATTTATTACAAAAGGAAACTAACTTTACTTATAATTATAAATTATGCTCCTAACCCAACCGCATATCCGCATATGCCTATAAAAAGATTTAAAAAATACCGTTTTTGTACTACAGACCAAGGCGTTTGTGGTGCGCAACCCTGTAGGATAAAAAGAGAAAAATTTATAATTCTTGGTTGTGCCGACGCCTCTAGATACTTTAATTGTCGAAGTACTCCTTGGGAACGTCCTAAAGTCGGTTAAAACCTTGCATACTAAAATTATCTCACCTTAATTATGTTGTCTCCTAATTAGTGGCGGAAACATATACAGGGTTTTTGTGTGGTGCTAAGCTAATATGGTAGAATCCTCTCAAAATAAGTAGGAATAAGCTTAAAACAAACTATGGTGTTTGTTTTTTATTTTGGATACTTATGCGAGTGAAATAGACAAAAATAAATCAAAAAAGCTAAAACTACAAATATTAGTAAAACTTGCTTTTAAGACCTCACAATTCCTTAAATATTAACTGTAAAAATATCTAAACCAAGAATAAACTCCTGATTCAATATTAAATTAAGGTAATTATAGCTCTTGTTTTAAAGTATTAAACCATTTTAAACAAATATTGCGTCAGCCAAAAAGTCTCTTTTCTTAAATATTGGCATTGAAACTTAAAACTAAAAAAAATAACTGGGTCTAAAATCTATTAAAGTCGGATATGATGGTGTTATACCGTTCAAATGTCAAAAATAAGTTATAAGGTAATTAGCAGTTATCAAGCATTATATAAAGCTTATTTAAATATTTTTTATATCATATGGATAATTTCCAATGGCCACTTACATTGAATGTAAAATTTAGTTTAATTTTATTTTGTTTAAAAACTGTATAATCAAAATACATTGAAAAAGAGTTTAAAAAATAATTATATTACAATATAATTTTTAAGTTATTAACTTTTCAATTTATCTAAAAAACTAAACTATTTTTTGATTAATTACTAAAATAAATAGTGACCCATGGGGAACCCTTGAGTTTTTAAGATAGCTAAAATACATTCATAAACAATTATTTGGAAATGGCCTGACATTTGATAAGAATGCTATAAAGTACTTTTTATATTACAAAATCCAAGACGAAAACATCCGTTTTATTTTTAATCTGAAAATAATTTGGTCACAGCAAAATATTTAAAATTTGACATATTTTTAAAATTCAAGTATTGATATAAATAATAGTCATCAAATTTAAGTACTAAGTAATGCATTCTCGGGATTTAATTAGTTTTTTCAGTTTTTTTTTTATCGATTTAGTACTGGATTATATTTTAATCGAGATTTAAATACATGCTAAATAATTAACTATTAAATATTAGAGCCTGGTCATATAGGGTAATTTCAAGATGAGTTTTAAAAATGATTTATTTGACCTACAATAATCTGAACAAGATTGCATGTAAAAATCAAGTAGGTACTTGTGTTAAAGTTATCATTCAAATACTATTCAGGTTGATGTATTTGCTGTGTAAAACTCAATTTTAACCTTGTATTTATTAAATATTATTTATGCCAATATTATTAAAACTAACACACTATTAGTTGTTTTACAGAAATTTATTTTATTATTAATAATGTAAAGGTTAATTATACTAATATACAGTGACCAGCATAACAACTAAAGACGTCAGATGAAGATTTTAAAATATAGTTGACACCTTGGTTTATCCATTAACAAATGGTAAGCCGTAAGAGATTTTAATGTTTATGAAAATTTACTCTGATGTTACAAAACCTTTTTTGACAGCCACCTCCTCAATTATGTATTGTCATTTTGCTGATGATTTGAAATTGTTTGTAGCTGTAAAATCTTTTCAGGACGCTACAACCTTGCAGAATAACTTCAGCAGAGTGATTGTATGGTGTGATAGAAACAGGATGAATTTAAATGTAAAAAAATGTAAAACAATGACCTTTCATTGGTCGCAGCATCCACTCACTTATGCTTATGGTATAAACAAAGGCCTTTAAAAGGGTTCCCACCATTTGTGATTTAGGTTTACACTTAGATACTAAATTAGACTTTCATATCCACTATGAACATATTGTAAACAGATCTTAAAAGTTGTTAGTTTTTGTGTGTAGAAACCGAGGTAGAAACACCAGGGATTTCCGCAACATTAATATTTTAAACAATATTTATAAATTAATTAATGGAAACATTGATTGTCAAAGCCTTTTAAGTAAAAATAATTTTCGTGTTCTGCCAAGGAACACTAAGAGAGCAGTCTCTTTATGCTGTAGATTTTCATAGAAGCAATTATGGCAGTTTTTCTCTGATCACAAGAATTCTTATGAATGAAAATAGGCTAGACAAAGACTTTTTTTTATTACCTAAATTAAAGGAGGAACTAAAAGTCAGAGATTTATTTATTAATTTATTTTTATTTAGGCGAAACCCATTTACAAATTTGCAAGTTTACAAATAAAGTTAATATGCAAAATTTAAATAAGTTAAGTAATAGTTATAAATTGCAGTAAAATAAATAATCTAATGGTATCACATCACACAACACAGTTCAAGATGTTAAATTTTTTTTACAATTTTTTGTATTTTTAATGGTTCTTCTGGTATGAAAAGAGTTAGCTTGCTTATCACTTTATAATGTATATGTTTCAAAATTATCTAGCAAGCTATCTTTAAAAAAATATACCCAAATCTTTAAGACCGGGATTTTCCACTAAAGATTGACATGCCAAAAAGTCAGAGCTTTAAAGATGGACAGGCCTTTGGACTAAAGATTGACAATTAAATATTTTGTTGCACTTCTTTTATAATAATTAATATTTAATAGTTAAATTAATATAAAATCAGTGTATTTTAAAAACACTTTTGTTTTCTATAGTTCCGAAAATGCCATGATAAAATTAAAAGTAAAGATCTGTACATGTACCTACTTAAAATACCCATTTATTGACATATTTAAATCCAATAGTTGGACACATCATGTAAATAACATTAAAATTAAAAACCAAATTATCTTAGCTAACTTAAATTATACAGAAATGCTAATTAAATACTAGTATATATAATACAGTAAGAAAGGAAATTTTTGAAAAACATAATAAAACGAAATAATTACTAAATAGCTGAACTACGAATACAATTTCCTAGAACTGGTAAAAAGTAACTATCCATCCACGTTCAATTCCTTTATTGAATTGGTACTTAAAACGATGGCCAGCAATTTTCATTTGGGAAACTCTGTTTCTCAGGAAATGTTACCAGGACATAATAATTTTTTCTAAAGCTTTCTGCTTCTTGTTTGGTCAGTGATTCTGTCGCATGACCTGATCATATTGTAGAATTTCTGAAGAACTTATTTTATCATCAGTATCAAAAAGCTTGCCATTCTTCCGTTGTGTCAGAATCAGACGTTGATATCACCTCATTTCCTGAATTCATTTTATTTCAAACAGCACAAACTCCATTGAGCAATCCCCATATAGAGTAAAGCATACGTCCACTATTTCTGATCTTGCTTGCAGAGCTGGGCTACACAACCAAACAGTGGTTAAGCTGTGGAGCGGACATAAGCATCGTGAGACCCATGCTTACTCTTGTATGGGGATTGCCCAGTGGAAAGTTTGTGCGGATTTGGGTTCCTTCTTGTTTTCTTTTCTTCTTTATACCATTTTTCTTGTTTGACGTTTTCTAGCATTTCTTTTTTCTTTTGTCTCTTTTCTGTTCCTAAGGCTGCTTCATATCTTTAGGTGAGTATTTTAGCAACTGGCGCTTTTTGGGCCATTTTCGATAAATCAATAATTCTGAGAATTGATAAATGCAAATCTAAAGAGATCTAATAGTTGACATTACAATACCAAAAGTTGACAGGGGTGTCATCCAATAGTTCTGATTGAACAAATTTACTTTGTATTCCTAGAAATGGAAAACTAGTGTAAATGAGGGAGAAAAAAACAGCAAAACATGAAAACCTCAATAGAGTCAAAAGTTGACACCCCGGTGTCAATCTCTTAAAGAGCTTTCTACTTTTTAGGTACCAGTGGTTGACATCACCCCAATATCATAACAATAAACGATTTATGGCGAAATTCTATTAAAACATAAAGTTTTAAAGTTTAAGCTACGTACAGTTAAAAGAACATATCAGTCTATGCTCTTACCTTAGCTATGAAGCACCAAACCTAATTCATTTCCCTTAACAAAAACTTTAGAATTAGTAGAAACAGGTCAAGCGCATGTAAGCACCAACTTAAAAATGTGAAATATGGAATATATTAACCTATAAATATGAGGTTTTTAACGCTCAATGTGAGTAGCACTAGCTTTTATATTCTAATTATATGTACTCTATAAACGTATAGCCATCCTATTATCAAATCAAAAAGTTAAGTATACCCATTGGAAGTATTGGGAAGAAAGTGATAAAATATTTTTTTACTGCTAACCTGAGAAACTCGAGGAGAAACTGCTATTATTTACTCCATTCCCCTAACGAAAATTAATATTCCTCTTCCTAGGCAAATATTAATAATAAAAAACCTAGGTTAACCTTTAACTGGTGACGTGGAGTCTTAGAGGCCGAGCGAATGAAGAGAAATGTGATTTCACCCCTTTCCCAGCCCGCCCCGCATTTGTGCGCCTTCGAGTTTAATTGCGCCCACGCCGTGAAGGGGTAGTTGTGTCGGCCGCAGTGAAATAGATAAGTATGGTGCACGCAAATTATTGTCGAGGGCTCTTAGGCCCAACATCGCTCACACTCATTTTCAAGTTACGAAGAAAAAAAAGTGGTTTTATTGTTTTATTATGTCTAATTTACATATAAAAAAGTATAATTTGAGTTAGAAGTTCATGTTTTGTTATGTTTTCCATAAAAATGTAAAGTCTAATTTTTTAAGTTTCTGATACTTTAAATGATGGTTAGGAGTTCCTAATAGAAAAATAAATAATTTCTTATATCTCAATGGTTTTAATTATAGATAAATATATATAGTTATCATATAATAAGGTAAAAGTCAGTACCCCTAACATAACTCTACCAAATATGACTACTAATGTGAAGGCCTGCGAGGGCCCACATCACCAGTAATGTTGCAAAAAAACTACGTCACCAGTCAAAGGTTAATAATGAGAACAATTTTCATATCAAAATGTGGCACATGCCAAATTTTAGGAGATCACTAATGCCAATATTAAAATTGTTAATACAGTGTGTCTACTTAAGTTCGCACCATATGGGAAACTTTTTTATTATTGATTTTACAAAAAAGTTATTTATTTTAAAAAGTCAAGCATGGTCTAAAACCCAATATGCAAACATCAGATATTAGTTATTTGCAGTGATATACGAGGTTTTTAAAAATTGAGAATTTTGCTTAAGGGGAAAGTACCTTTATTTTTAACAATATCAATTTTTTTATAAAAAAAAGATGTTTAGAATTAAAAATATCTTACAAATATGAAAACTTAATTATTTACATTTTTAACATTATTAACATTTTTTTGACATACCTCATATACAGCTGCAAAAAATTAATATCTGATAATTGATTTATGTTTTAGACCATGCAGAACTTTTATAAAAATATTTTTTTTTCGTAAAATCAATAATAAAAAAGTTTCCCATATGGTGCAAACCAAAGTAGACACGCTGTGTATCATTATTAGCAGTGAAAAAATTCTATATATACGTCAGGTACGAAAGCTGTTATTTAGCTCCCACATTATATCCCTCGGCGCTACGTCCTTTAGGATATAAAAATGCTCGGTAAATAATAGCTCACTTCTCACCCTAGGTATATAATATACTATTTTCTAGGACTGTTGATGATACTTTACCCATGGCTGTTGTCTCCCCTTAAATATTATTTACAAATAGTAGTAGTATGTGATCATATAAAAATTACCACTTTTACGAAAAAAGGAGTAAGAATATTAATTAGAGTATAGTTTATAAAGGTACCTATAGTATAATAGAAACCTTTAAAATAATATATGTATATTAAAAAAATGAAACAAAAAACATCCCTTTATAAAAAAATTAGCAAAGTATTTAAATACTAGAATATTATTCTACATATATCTTTATATTCACTTTGAAACTCTTTATATTAAATAATTATTGTCCTGATCTACTAGTTTTTTAATTAAAGGTTTGGTAATACATATTTACTTAAATTAAGAAATGCCGAAGTTTGAAGATGTTCACTAGGTTTATCCTCACAAAGATTTGTTTCATTTTATTGATTTATTATTACACTTAATTTAATAATGTAACTATTGGACTTATATTTTATTTAAGGTCTAAATACTGCTATGCACAGCCCAAATATACAGTGCTTACATATACCTAATGCATATTCTATTTAGCATAAATCTCCTACATCAATTTTAACAACTATTCTTTTATTCTTAAGTTATTATAATGGGGTGATATCATAATCTTCAACATTTAATGCTACTTTTTACGAACCCAAAAAAAAGACTTACCGTGGGTAATGTTTGTATATGTTGTGGAACTGATAGGCTGGTTACAGCCATGTCAGCTTCTGAATGACTTCTAGTTCTTTTTCTTGACATGGTATGACTGTGACCATTCCTTAACCCAGTTTTCAAATTTGACTGAATATCTACAAAAAATACATATGTTTATAACATCTTATGGTCAAGACATGATGTAACCCTTCAGTTAACCTATATATAAACGCCGAATTTTGATAACTGAAATTAACAGTATTAATGAAATTAAATTTTGACCAAGTTAAATCTACTGGTTTACCTACCTAACATTGAAAATTTTCTATCCAAATTATTAGCGAAAATTTTAAAATTATCTTTTACAATCCTGATGTGGTCTTCACTGTCACTGAAATACTCCGTAATTACCACGAATAGGCAGACGAAATGTGATCACCAAATTTAAGAACAATATTGTCCATGCACAAATAATTTTGTATGTTTTTACACTAAGCCACTTTCTCTAAAAAACATTTCAAACTTTGTATATTAAAACTCACGACTACCTCGGTTTTAGCAATGAGTTGGAATGACAGCTCGACAAAACGAAGAACGAAGCGAAACGTGTAATCTGACAACCAGGCAGGCTATGCAGTTCACATGGGCGGCGCTTAAAGGATAATTTGCGCATTTGTATTTTTCCTAAAAAAATTTTTATTTGCAAACACATATATTATTTTCAGTTAGAAATTAATATATTTAGCTTCAACAAGTAAGTAAAATAATTGTTCCCAAATTAAAATTTAAAGTATAGTTTCACACGATTTAAAAATTTGTAATGTAATGTATAAAGAACACAATTTTCTTATGGAATGTGTCAAGTTTTAAGGGGGCAGTATGGTTTGTGGTAAACTTTTTTTGAAAATTTTGTAATATAAATTTTCTAAAGAAAGAACATTTTAAGATTACTGTGTAAAAATTTGAGAAGAATCAAAGAAAAATTAACAAAGATACGGAGGTTTCAGTAACCACTTTATCCATGACTCTTACGTACAAAGCTAACTTTAAAGCGCTTTTCCCACAAACCTACGTTTTTAAAGGCGGTGACCATCATAACTTCAAAATTACTGCTAACTCGATCTCCTTGAAATTTTTACCACTATTTTTATTGAATAATTTTTTCGAGGTCACGCTGAGAGCGTTTTTTTAAGTTTGTCAATATTGTCTAATTTTAATAAAAACAAATAGGTTGAGATTTTTCGTTAAAATTGCATTTTCACTTTAATAGTGCTCTCAAAACGTGAAAAATTAAAATTTCAAAAACCCTTCCAGCGTTACCTGAGGAAAACGATTATCTAACAGAACAAACTTAATTTTTTTAATTTCACATGATCCAGCACCGAGATATGATGGTCTGCAATTCACCTTTTCGAGACGTTTTGAATAATTGCCGTCATTGCCGTATTTTTTTAAATAAAATTGTACACAATATTGTTTAATGTAATATTTTAATGCCGTTTGTGCAATTATCATGCTGGCGGCGTCGTCAAAATAAAGCGCTAAATGTACTTTTTAAAACGAGTTCTTACCCCCCTGTCTGTACTGTCGAAGATTAAAAATATATTTTACACAATTCTATACCACTGTATTTACTGGTTTGATCAGGTGAGCATTCATTTGTAAGGTACGTCAAAGTTATCTGATTATATTTAAACCAATGGTGATTTACAGTAAATGTTTGATAGTAAGCTTGAAATCAAAATGTTTGGTACAGCCTGCCATGCGTTGCTTATGACACGCTGTACCAAACTTCTTACTATTACCTTTACCTATTCCTAAATTTAATGTCTATTAATAATAAAGGCTTCTTTTTGTGTGTTATAATTTATCAGTGTTTCTTTGGTTTTATTATTTACTTCTTTTATTACAAATAAAAAATATATTTCTGTTCGTCGTTCGACATCTGTTTCTCTCCTACTTGAGTGAGCGTGCAGTGAAAGTGAATGTGCTGTCAATTCTTTATAGCAACAATAATTGCGGCGATAAAGGTAATGATTCTTTCGACGTTGTCACGTTCAATATCGTCAGTAAACCGACTTTGCAGACAACCGATTTTTTAAAATCAACAACCCTATTCTTCTGTATTACTCATTTTTCAACAGCGTTGCCCTTCGTAAAGTTTTTTCGGAAACTTATACAGTAGTTTTTATACGTCTAGGAAACTAAATTATAAATTAGGTATGTATGTACATATAGGTAGATACACTATATGCTACAAAGTGCATAGCAGGGGCGGTTATAGGGGGTCCCCCTTGATACCACATCCTTTCTATTTCATACATATCTAATGGCAAATATGTAATTTTATAAAATAAAGAATGAAAGAAAAACAATTAAAATAGGTGAGAGGACCTTTTTTTTGCTCTTCAAAAAAACTGAACCTCTTTTAAAATTTTATTTCTTTCTAGGGGCGCCAATTTTTTTTTTTTTTTTGCCACCTTATACACTTTTTCTCGACCTATGCCCCCCTCAGAATGTCAATATGGCCGCGCTTTTTTGGCTTTGGAGGCTAAAAGCCTAAAAACTAACGTACCGTGGGTGTCTTAAGCGAGGTAAAAGGGAGTTTGTTGATACGGGACTTAAATACTTGAAGATTTGGGAGGGAAGAAAAGACCTCCGCGTTCAGCAGGTTCGACATTCTAGAAACTCTAGGGATAAAAGAACGAACAAAGGGGGAAGTTCGGGGCCTGTCCAATTGGACCGTATAGGGATGCATACGCGCGGAACCACGAGTTTCTCTGTTGGGAACCGTGAGTGGAGGAACTATACGGACAATTCTTCAAAGCAGAAGCTTTGAAGAATTGTCCAAGTACCTATAAAAAAGTGATAAATCCCCACAGCCCGACGATGGGCAAGAGAGGGAAGCCTTTCTGTAAGTGAAGGATCATTAATGGGACGAATAGCTCTTCTTTGGATGGAATAAAGAATGCTTAGGGTTGTGGGGGACGTCATGCCCCAGATATGAGAACAATATTTCAAGGGAGGTCAGATTTCGAACACATATAAAGGGTATAAATTAAAAGGGGAAAAATACTTTTTGGCTTGAAAGAGACATCCAAGCTTTTTTGAAGCTGTCGTGGCTATAGATATAATGTGTTTATGCCAGTTAAGGTTACTTTCAAATGTGACGCCCACAAGATTGAAGGTGTCTTTGCTCTGTAAAACTTGGCCGCTCATAAATAGAGGATGAGTATTTGATGACACTTTTTGCGACAAGGAACATGACTGTGTTTTGGATGCATTAAAATGGACGAGATTTTTGGCGACCCAATCCAATATTAAATTAAGATCCTGCGAAAGAGATATTTGCATCACTCTGCGTTTGTTTTCCTAATCAGGTTTAGTGATGGGTTTATGAACCTAAACCTGAAGTGAAAGGTACTATCGTCGGCGAAACTATAAATGGAGTTAGTTGTGGATATCTCTAAATTAAGCCGTCCGATATATTTTGATAGTATACAAATTTTGCGCATTGAAGTTATGAACTAGTATATATTCCACTGGGTTACCTTCTAATTTTAGTCGTTAGTTTTAGCTTCGTGGATACAAAAATTTGCAATAAACTCCCGAACGGATTTGATTTTAATATCTTACTGTTAAATATCTCTAAACTAAGCCCTCCGATATATTTTAATAGTCAACGAATTTTGCGCATTGAAGTTTGAACTAGTATATATGGTGGCGTAGCCAGGGTTTAGGGGCGGGAGGGGCGAAGTCCTTTTGGAGTTCCTATTTTTGAATATGGAGTTTTTGCTTTTAGTAACCGTTTATAAAGTTTCCAATTTTAGCGACGCCCCTGCGCAGAGTATAAGCTTTTCTTATCGCTTTTTTCTTAAAACCTGACTTTTTTGGAAGAGGCATTATGTTACCGCAGAAATTTTTTTTATTTTTTAGGAATTATTCGTTTTGTATTAATAAAATACAAAAACCAAAAAAAAAAATTAAACTTTCTGTCAAAACTAAACAATATTAAATTCAAAACTACAACTATCCACATTAAAAACGTTTTATTTTGACATTTCTTTATGATATTTACTCTATCAATATGCCATTGTAATTTAAGTTTTTTTTTAAAAACAGCCAATGTTAAGTTTTCAATATTGTTACAGACTTTCAAAAATGTGTTTAGATTCTAGAATTTTAGAGAGTTAGGATCATTTAATTTAGTTTGTTAATTTATTTAAATAATTTACCTTAATTTTTCCAAGTTCTTTCATCACTTTCGAAGGTTTCCGAAAACGCCCGAATTATCCATTAAGAACTTTATGCCATCCTGTACTATGGAATTTTCACGATATTTCTCGAAGATTCTAGATCATTCTTTACTCTTCCACCATACTATAAAAGGGCGACGGGAAACCTCCGATCAGTTAGTATAGATTCGACTTTTGTGCTGTAAACTTCGAGACATTGACAAGTGAAGATTTTGTCGTTGTAACCATAGTTACGTTGGATTGTTAATAAAGGTATAAAAATGAAGACACGTGTTTTTATACGAGGTGTTCCGGAACAATATGGTCAGGATATTCAAAAAACTCTAATAAATCTTCAGTGTGGGCCAAATTAAACTTTCACACTCTTTAACTAATGATAACTTTTTATCTGTTGTGCCTATCTTTTTATTTTTACAGGGCTAATAGGTAGATATATTATCTCTAGGTTTGTCAATTTTGGTCGAATAAAGTTAGTTAGGACCGGACTTACTGGTCTTTTTCCAAAATGATGCATTTAACTTCGTTGCAAAATAAATCGAATTTACCTATAATACCTTTAATTTTAATTATTACGTTTAATTTTAATTATTTACTGTTAAGTTGTGTCAGCATCCAACTCAGAAACCATGGTAATCTCACATTTTTGATTTTCAAAGCACACTAAAAGAAAGTTCCCTGTTAAAATCGAGAGAAATGCATGCTTTTGAGGCGCATCATTTATCAAAACTAATCATAATTCCTGAATCCTCTAATTATTGACAGATTCGCGTTTAATGAATCATTTCCCATAGTTTCTCTATAAGAAAAACGTATTAGCTCAATTGTAGCTAAATCCCATTTCTTTTTCAACGAGGTTAAATGCATCATTTGGGAAAAGTCCCGTAAGTCCGGTCCTGAGTGAATCTACTCGACCAAAATTGACAAACTTAAAGAAAACATATCTACCTATTAATGCCCTGTAAAAATAAAAAGGTAGACTCAACAGATAAAAAGTTATTGTTACTTAAAAAGTGTGAAAGTTAAATTTGGCCCACCCTGTATATGGCTAACTCCGAGGCTAACTCTATATATTTTTTTGTAATATGTTCATAAATATCGTTGTATTTTCGCGTAGTATTTGAAGGTTCTAGAGGCATTACTTTTTTGTAAATTAGGAAAAAAATTTGACATTGGCACTCTGTTAGGAATGACATTGGTGGTTTTGCAAAACAGCTTTTAATTCTTTAAATAAATAAAGAATTTAAACTTGTGATCTATAAAACCTGCAGCATTTTTTGCCTGTTGACAAACGTGAGACGACAAAATAAGCACTAAAAAACAAAACTTATTTTATTAGGGGCTTTTGCAGGACTTTATAATTGTGATGGTATAATATTAATACCCATTGTTTGCTTCTATAAAAAGTATATAAAGAATTAAATAGAAGATTTTTTTAGAAAATATTATTTCGTTGGCAGAGGGGCGCCAAGTCAAGGGGGCGGGAGGGGCGACCGCCCCCTTTGCCCCCCTGTAGCTCACTTGGTCACCTCCTAATTTTAGTAGCTAGTTTTAGCTTCGTGCTTACGAAAATTTGCAATAAACTCGCGAACAGATTCGATTTTATTTTCTTACTGTTAAATATCTCCATATTAGGTCCTCTGATATATTTTGATAGTCAACAAATTTTGCGCATTGAAGTTATGAACTAGTATATATTCCACTGGGTCACCTCCTGATTTTGGTCGCTAGTTTTATCTTCGTGGTAACGAAAATTTTCACTAAACTGGCGAACGGATTTGATTTTAATATCTTACTGGTAAATATCTTTAAATTAAGCGTTATGATATATTTTGATATTCAACAAATTTTGCGCATTAAAGTTATGAACTAGTATATATTCCACTGGGTCACCTTCTAACTTTGGTCGCTAGTTTTAGCTTCGTGGTTACGAAAATTTGCAATAATCTCGCGAACGAATTCGATTTTAATATCCTACTGTTAAATATCTCCAAAGTAAGCCCTCTAATATATTTTGATAGTCAACAAATTTTGCGCATTGAAGTTATAAACTAGTATATATTCCACTGGGTCACCTCCTAATTTTAGTCGGTAGTTTTAGCTTCGTGGTTACGAAAATTTGCAATGAACTCGCGAACGGATTTGATTTTAAAATCTTGTTGTTTAATATGTCGAAATAAAGCCCTCTGATATATTTTAATAGTCAACAAATTTTGCGCATAAAAGTTATGAACTGGCCTATATTCCACTGGGTCCCCTCTAATTTTTGTCACTAGTTTTAGCTTCGTGATTATGAAAATTTTCAATAAACTCGCGAACGGATTCGATTTTAATATCCTAATGTTAAATATCTCTAAATTAAACCCTCTGATATATTTTGATAGTCAACAAATTTTGCGCATTGAAGTTATGAACTAGTATATATTCCACTTGGTCACCTCCTAATTTTAGTCGGTATAAAGGAAACACAATGGGAGTACTTTTTCGTACCTACTTAGCAGTGCCTTTTTCAAAAATTATTTTTTTTATTTGGCTGTTTGGTGCTGTTTTCGTGCTATTCTGGTTGGTTCTGGTTAGCACAACTCAGCACAATAGTTTAATTTGTTACGATGCAAAATGGCAGTGCTAACTCGAAGTGAAAAAATTATATATTTTAAAATAATTGGTCTTTTTAATTTTTCTGAATTTTAATTAACGGCTCAAATTAGACACAACCAAGTAAATAGTTCAATTTGCTACTGTGCAAAGTGGCAGTGCTAACTAGGCATGAATTTTTTTTTTTATTGAAATAATTGATAATTTTACTTTTTCTGAGTTTTTATTGACAGCACATGATAGCACAAGCTGAGCACAACTTAGCACAATAGTTTAATTTTTTCACTATGCAAAATGGCAGTGCTACCTCAAAATTTAAAAATATATTCTTAAATAACTGATTTTTTTAATTTTTACTAACAGCAAAAAACAGCACAAAAAACTAATCTTTTTTCAAAAAGGCAGTGCATAAATACAGTTTTTTTTACAGCACATAATAGCACAAAAACAGCAGAAAACAGCACAAAAAAATCATTTTTTCAAAATTGCACTGCTAAGTACGTGCGAAAAACTACCCCCATTTTGTTTCTTTTATATCGATTGTAGAAGGAGTCTTTGGCTTCAGAAATTGTTTGATTGTAGTAGTTTCTTGCTTCAATGCTGGCTGTGGTTTTCTGGACTAGGATCCTGTAGAAACTTCTTGGCAGGCTGGGGAAATTTTAAATTCTAGCTTTATCTCTACAAGATTGGAAAACCAGGTTTGTTATTGGATTGCTTTAGGGTTGCTTGATGGTGTGTGGAATATAGGTTTCAATGCCTAATTGAATATGATTCAGTTAGTTAAACGCAAATTTCAGCAGGATCACGAGAAGAAAAGTAAATGGAATCCCAGGGGTAAGTGGCGAAGAAGTCCGTCAGGCCATCCCAGTCGGCTGAGTTGTAGTGCCATACGGTGCGTGGCATGCAGTAATCATTTACCCGGGATGTGCAGGGTAAGATATAGTAATCTAGCCAAGGATCTGAGCGACCTCAGGGGAGCTGTGTGACAGATGCTTGATAGAGTTCGGGGTTGGTGGTAAGAAAGAGATCTAGGGGATTTGAACTATGATTTGGGACTCTAGGAAAGTAGGTGGGTTCCATAATAAGGTTGGTAAAGAGAGTTACTGACTGCGAAGATTTCGGCTGCTCTGCCTTGGGGGTCAGTTTTTGAAGAGCCCAGCCAATCCTTATTATGGACATTGAAGTCGCCAAGCACGATTACTTCAGCCGATGGAAACTGAGAAATTATGCTATCGATCTTTGTTGAAAGAAAGTCAAAGAATTCGACATAGGAATTATTAGATGGGGACCGGTACAAACAGCAGATAAATTTGGTTGAAGACCTAAGGGAAAGTTTGAGCCAAAGGACATCAGGCCTACCCGTGATTCAAGATTGGAAACTCGAGCACAAGCCAGATCGTTGTGGCATTGCCAACACTCTTTAATGGCAAGGCATTGGCAAAAAGGTATCAAAAGACGCGAAAGTGGGCAAGTGGCCGTTATTAGGCCACGTGTTGCAGATAAAGTGATGGCATCCATCATTAATAAGTTATTGGCAAAAAATGCGTTTAAGATGATGGCATCCATCATTAATAAGTTATTGGCAAAGATAACAAAAAGACACGAAAGTGGGCAAATGCAGATACTCCCAAGCAGCAAGCTGACGTCTTATTGACGAAAATTGTCATATACTTTTTTAAAAGCTAAAATGATGCGATATTTTATTTGAAAATTAAAATAGGAAAAAACTCCTTACTGCATGCAATTTCCTTGCAATGCAGAAGTACCATCTCTCGGAACACTGTCCAACTTGGAGATGCAGATTTTACACTAGCCGAAGATATTTCTTTCAAAGCTAAGTGAGATCACCTACCGCAGACCGCTCTCGAATTATTTTTGTCTAATGGGTACGGTTTAGACGATAAAAAGCGAAGAATATTGCAGAAACGTAGTAGTTTATTGTCCATTACGCCATCTATCGGTATGTCAAAAAAACTATTAAATATATATAATATTTTTTATTAACACGTCTTTAAAACTTTTAATAAAGTTTTAAACAAAATGTTTACAGCTCCTAACAGTCTACTTGAATATCTTGCCTTCTCGACTAGCCATCACCAATTAATCTACACAACACACACTTATTAGGTAATGAATACATTTAATTATGTCTATTAAAAAACTCTTTTCTTTAAAAAATAGAAACTAAAAAGCTAGAAAACCACGTAGAAAACAAATGCACAAAGCGGTCACCTTCGGTCGAAATTAACGTAGCTAATTTTACCATCATTTTATTTTTATTCGCTCAAAATACATAATAAACATTTTGTTTGACCTAATTTTTATTTGCATGATTTTTAACAATAAAATGTTATGAAAAAGGCCATTTCCTTTAAATTATGTAAAAAAACATAAAATAATGTTGTTTAGCTGCCATTATAAATAAAACAGATCAAAAAATTGCTTTAATGTTAGTTAAATACCAATGTTAATAATATGGTTTAAAAAGTATGAATATGCGTTGAAGGTTTGCCTTCAAAAAATCCAATATTTATTTGCCTGCAACAAAAACGCGTGCTTTATTTAATCAGGATTGGTATGCCGCCATTTTTGTATGCTTGCCGGCAATTCGCCTGCATGTAAAATTTATTGGCAATTAAGTGTTTATTTAGGGTTGACTTTTTAATGCGTATAAGATGTTGGCATAATATTGCCACCAATTGCCAATGCTTTACCATCAATGCCAATATGAAAAATGTACATTGCCGGCAAATAGTGTTTGGCGCGTTTCATCAGTTAAGGACATGCGCAAACCAAAATACTTTCAGTGATGCTGCCGTCTCTCTCCGTCGTTTTGCGTCATTTTTCGTGTTAACCGGATTCATCAAAATGGTTCCGTAAAACCGCATTTAAAATGACAATATAAATATGGGAAGTTAGATAGGAGATAGGTATTTAAATGTTTTGAACTGTATTAACACGAAAAAAGGCCTCTATTTCTTCTTAGGTTATGTGCCGTTTGTTTATTTATTTCTTATTTTGCTTTTTGGTAATGTTTGGCCGTTGGTGTCGGAGTTGCACCTTTGCGGTCGTTTTTTATCGCATATTGCCCGTGCTTTTTTTTATTAACAATGGGTCTCAACAACGCAAGTGGTCTCTTTAACATTTAAAAAGCTGACCATCAACCAACAAGAATTCAGGTTTGATTTACGGAGTGCAATATAAAAATGCTATTTTTGTTTTCCATGTATTTCATATAGTACAGATACTCAATATTGCTTTTATGAACTAGAACTGGCGTTAATACCTAAAACACATTTAAAAAAAGAAAAAGTGACAAGACATGGCAGCTGTGTTACCCATATGAACATTTCCCTCCAAATAGAAGGATAGAAGCAGTGACTCCACCTGATATGAGTAAACACATATGTAAAGATGTGGGCAATCCAGCCGACCATAGAAAATAGGTATATTCAATTCCTTCTACAATTCCTCTCTACAACAAGCGCGCTAATCAGAACCGAACGGGATCAGGGGCTGTTAGCTGAGCGCTTTCGCCTCTCGTCGGACGTCGACACGAACAAAGCAACACCCAACCCCGAATATTGCCTAGGCTTTTTCCATACTATGTAATTTCCCATTCGATTTCGTTTCCACACCTGTTTGTGATAATAAAACCTTATCTAAAATACGTCGATAGCCAAAAGGTAAAAAAATCTGATATGAGTATAGGTAACATATTTATTTAAAAAGTATTTAGTTAAATTAGTACTAGTCTAAAAATTAATGCTTACGTTATGTACAAAATTTGCTTAACTAGTAGTAACTAGTAAACTATAACAAAACTTTTACCTAAATAAAAGAAAAAACAGTACTTATTTACTTTTGGGACTAGATCGACGGAAATCCATATTTAACAAAATTAAGTAAGTACAGTTAATTTTAAAACAAATGATTTGCTGACCGACTATTACGTTAATAATATTAGTTGAATATTAAAAATAAATAATTTAAAACATAAAGCTTCTTTTTGTCGCATATTTGGACATATGTGAGATAAAATTTATTAATTGTTGTAACTCCATACACAACTAAACTCTGTCCAAGTTACATATGCAAAATTTTAAACCGTGATCAACGCGTGATATCGCATTTTCTGTTGGTTGAAAGTCAATGCTTTAAGTTTACTATTATCAAACCACGAAGGCTAAAAGCCTAAATACTAACGTACCGTGGGTGTCTTAAGCGATGTAAGAGGAGTTTATTGACACGGGACTTAAATACTTGAAGATTTGGGGAGAAGGAAAGACCTCCGCGGGCAGCAGGTTCCACAACCTAGAAACTCTAGGGATAAAAGAACGAACAAAGTGGGAAGTTCGGGGCCTGTCCAGTTGGACCGTATAGGGATGCATACGCGCGGAACCACGGGTTTCTCTGTTGGGAACCGTAAGTGGAGGAACAATACTGGACAACTCTTCAGAGCAGAAGCCATGGAAGTACCTATAAAAAAGCGATAAATCCCCCACAGCCCGACGATGTGCAAGAGAGGAAGCCTTTCTGTAAGTGAAGGATCATTAATAAGACGAACAGCTCTTCTTTGAATAGAATCAAGAATGCTTAGGGTTGTGGGGGACGCCATGCCCCAGATATGAGAACAATATTCCAAGGAGGTCGGATTTGGGACACATACAAAGTGTATAAATTAGAAGGGGAAAAATATTTTTTGGCTCGAAAGAGAAATCCAAGCTTTTTGAAGCTGCCGTGGCTATAGATACAATGTGTTTATGCCAGTTAAGGTTACTTTCAAATGTGACGCCAACAAGATTAAAGGTGTCTTTGCTCTGTAAAACTTGGCCGCTCATAAGTAGAGGATGAGTATTTGATGACTCTTTTCGCGACAAGGAACATGATTGTGTTTTGGATGCATTAAAATGGACGAGATTTTTAGCGCCCCAATCCAATATTAAATTAAGATCCTGCGAAAGAGATATCTGCATCGCTCTGCGTTTGTTTTCCAAGTCAGGTTTAGTAATGGGTTTAGGAACCTGAAAACTGGAGTGAAGGGTACTATCGTCGGCGAAACTATGAATGGAATTAGTTGTGGACGAGAGAAGGTCGTTGATGTGAAGAAGAAACAATGTTGGTGCCAGAACTGAGCCCTGAGGGACTCCAGCATTTACTTGGTGAAAGCTTGAAGAATGGCCGTCCACAATAACTGATATACGACGATCAGATAGATAACTAGAGAGCCAAGTACAGAGTTTAGTTGAAAGACCATAGGAGGGAAGTTTATTAAGAAGTGCGGCATGCCAGACCTGGTCAAAAGCTTTGGATATATCAAGAGCAACGATCTGGGACTCACCTAGAAAC
>JACEGR010010077.1:0-21294 GCA_014170235.1 Listronotus bonariensis
CCAAAAGGTCTGTAAGAAATGGTAGAACAAGATTTTTGGCTCCAAATTACAACAATTTAATGCAACTTACCTTCGTCGAAAGATTAACGGTTTGCAAGATACAGGGTGTCTTGTATCTCGCAAACGATCAACTTTTCAACCAAGACAGTTTGAGTTAAATCATTGTATTTTGGCGTAAGAAAATTGTAGTACCAATTTGTAAAGTTTTTTTAGAGAAACCCGGATTACCGTAATAACCGGCTAAAGCGTAAAGGAATGTGAAGGAAAGTTTTTTATGTAAAATAAATCGTTTAATTCAAAATATCCTTAGACGGATGCTTGTGCGATGTTTATCAAGTATACCTTTTGGTGCAAAATGTATGAAAATAATAATTTTATACTGAAATCATATTATACCCAGAAAAAGGATGTAATTAGACTTTTAATAAAAACAAAGGACTGCAGGTTGCTCCTCTATTAAATAACAACAAAAATATGAGTAGCTTTAAATTTATAGGTTTAAAAATTTCCCTTATGCCAAATTTTAAAAAATTCTAATAATGAATAAAATATTTAAAAATAAATAATATAAAATAGAATAATTGGTATTTCAGTTATTTCTTAAATTTGGTGTACATTTATTTACTAAGGTGCTATTTTGCTATGATAACACAGCCACACAAATAAAAAAAATCCAGCTCTGAAAGAAAGACCATGGTTTCTTTATGTTTTTGGGGTCGCTGAATCCGAATCTAAAGTCGTTTTGAACCCATTAGGTCACGGTCAAGATTATTTTAAGGTCAAATCATCAAAAATAGACGGCAAACCGGTATATTTATATTTTGAAGTTACTGAGTCCGAATTCGGGTCAATTTGACCCCAACAGATTATGGTTATTTAAAGGTCAAATCATCAAAGTTTATTGAAAATAGTCCACAATCGTGGTATCTTTATGTATTTAGAATCCGAAGTCGAAGTCGAATCGACCCATTAGGTCGAGGTCAAGGTTAAATCATCAAAATTTGTCGAAAAGCAGACCACAATCTTGGTATCTCCATATTTTTGGGGTCGCTGAATCCAAATTGAGATCAAGGTCATATTCGGGTCACATCATCCGAAGTTATCGAAAATAGACCTCAATCATGATATCTTAAGTTTTTGGATTGCTTACCCCAAAATGACCTGATGACGTCAAACTGACCCTGGATTCAAATTTAGTGACTCCAAAAACATAAAGATACCACAACTGTGGTTTAATTTCGATAAATTTTATTGATTTGACCTTTAAATGACTTTAAGCCAGACCTGATGGAGTCACACCGACCACAGATTTGGATTCGGCGACCCCAAAAACATAAGGATACCCATAATCTAGTCCTTCGGACCTTCAATATTTTTTGTTTGTAGAGCTGTGATTGACCTTAAATTGACCTTGACCATGACCTGATGGGGCCAAACTGACCTCAGATTCGGATTTAGCGACCCCAAAAACATAACGAAACCATGGTCTTTCCGTCAGAGCTAGAACTTTTTTTTGTAGCTGTGTAACCATTGGTTTACTAGTTACTTTTAGCACCGAAAATATACAGTGTGGCTCTAAAAGTTATGTACAAAATACCCAGTCCAATTCTTTGGACCCAAATAAGGACAACAATCTAACGCAATGTAAATTAGTCAAAAAGTTGATGGTTAGCAAGACACAGGGTTTTTACAAAATTCAGCATTGAAAAGTTTCTAAGAGTGAAGAATTAAAACAAGCTAATATTTTTGTAGTAACATGTAGAGAAGGTCACCTGCAGTCTTTTGCTTAGGGTCAAAATGTCATTCCTTTTTTGCCTTGGTATATTTTAATTATGGTAAAAAGAAAATATTGTGCCATATTTTTGCACAAAAAGGTGTAATTCATTAATATTGCCACGAGCAACTTCGTTTAAACAACGTTCTTTTGAGATATTTCAGATTAACCATTTTGTTCCATACAAAAGTTTCCCATCGCATTAGTTCACGCCTTATCTAGGTCACCCGAAAGTATCTAAAAGGTCTGTGAAAAATGGTAGGACAAAATTTTTGGGCCAAATTACATCGATCTAATGAAATTTACCTTAGTTGAAAGGTTGCTGGTTTGCAAGATACAGGGTGTCAAATTTTCCATGTATTTCTTCTACTTTGACACCCTGTATCTCGCAAACGATCAACTTTTTAATCAAGACAGTTTAAGTTAAATCGTTGTATTTTGGCGTAAGAAAATTGTAGAACAAATTTATAAAGACCTTTTAGAGAAACCCGGATGACTCAAATAAAGCGTGAAGGAAAGTTTTTATGTAAAATAAATCATTTAATCCAAATTATCCTTAAAACGGATGCTTGAGCGATGTTTATCAAGTATACCTTTTTGGGCAAAAATGTGGGAAAATAATAATTATTTACTGAAATCATATTAAACCCAGACAAAAGAAAGTAATTACACTTTTAACAAAAGCAAAGGACTGCAGGTTGCTCCTCTATTAATTAAGAGCAATATTATAATATGAGTAGCTTTAAATTTATAGGTTTAAAAATTTCCCTTATGCCAAATTTGGAAAAAAATTTCTAATAACGAATAAAATATTTAAAAATAAATAATATAAAATTTACAAACAATTTACTTTTCGACTAAGGCAAATTGTGTTAGATCGTTATATTTTGGCCCAAGGAGTCTACGATAGCATTCTGTACCGACTTTTAGAGACACTATGTATAATTAAAATATATATATTTTTTTTAAATTTAAAAATATATTTTTAATAATTTTAACAACAAAAAATTGTTCTGCTTATTGTCTTAACACACAATAATGTTGTTCTGTAGCAAAACAATACCATAGTTGGGTAGTATTCGAATACTTGAAATTCTAAATCCTATTCAGAATACATTTGGCTGGTATTCAAATAGTATCCGAAATCATCTGTGTGTTTGGTATTCGGTTTTGACTGAATACTTTTTAACACGCTTTTATTAACTTGGGTTGTAACTATCTATCTATCAATCTATCCATCTGGCTGCCTATGTAACGGAATCTTTGAGCCTAATTTTAACCAACTTCCAGCTATTCGATTTCTTTGAAACTTTGCACACGTATTAAGGACCCATGACAATGCAATAATCTGCAAACAGTATCCCTTTATTTTTTTTTTTAATCGCCAGGAAAAAAATTCCATTATATTATAAAAACAACACCTAGGATGCCATCTGTTGGAAAAATTTCAAACTTTGCTATTAAATGAAGAAGAAATTTTTTAGTGGATTGCAAAATGTTGGCAACGGTCCAAACATTGCCTGGATTGCCATCTGTTGGCAAAATTTGAAACTTTGCTACTTAATGAAGAAGAAATTTTTAGTGAGTTGCAATCTTTTGCAAATTTTAAAATTTGCTACCATTGTCATTTCATAGGGGGCTGGTTATTTTCTTTTTGCTGCTTAATTAAATAGTATGTTCTAATTTACTGTTATATTAAGAATTTTGTGCAATATAACGAACTAAAAATGAAAAATAATTAATAGTTTAAAAAACTAAAAAAACACGCTTTTATATGCAACCGAACTAAAAATTAAAAATAATTTTTCATTAAAAAATATTTTCACTTCATAGTAAAAAGCGTGGGGTGCATTTTACTATTTTTTCATAACTTTTCCATCATAGATATTGGCAAATATAATAATTATAACATTTAATATATTAAGCACCCCACGCTTTTTACTATGAAGTGAAAATATTTTTTTTAATGAAAAATTATTTTTTAATTTTTAGTTCGGTTGCATATAAAAGCGTGTTTTTTAGTTTTTTTAAACTATTAATTATTTAGTAACTGTTTGGGATTCTGGGTTGTAAAAACCGGTTTTATATCATAGTATTTTAGTACTTGCTTTGTATTTATATTTTGATACTCAGACCCTGTATTCGAATGCTGGTATTAAAATTCCGATATTCGAATGCAGGTTTTGGAGTATTTAATTACTTACTTTGTATTTATATTTCGATAATATTTTAGTACAGATCTCTGAAAACACATAAAAACATTTTTAAAAGCATAATAGTAGGTTCTATTCTTAAAAAGTATTGTTTAAAAAGAAAAAATATAAAAATAGTTTGAACATAACACAATACCAAATTTTTTAAATTAGTATACAAAATGCGTTTTATAAATTCCCACTACGCTACAACACTCTAACGTGTTGAAATATAAGAGGATTAAGGGGAGTTCTTATTTTAAGACACTGTAAAAATACTACCACGCCCCAGCACCAATATAGCGTAGGGATTTACAAATGTTTTAGGCAAGCAAATTGGTTTTAATATTAGAAATTCATACCGCATGGCAAATTTAGATACGCTTCGCCTCCACCTTAAGCCACTACAGACGTGTGTAATGTAACGTGCAACGCAACATGCAACGTAACATGCAATGCAACAAAGGGTCTTCATGTCGCTGCTGCTACATCCCCTGTAAATAATCTTATTCGAAATTAAAACAAACTTGTAGACCAACGGGGTTTTAGTACAAGACATTTTTTTTAATTTACCACATTTCTTATATTACTAGTAAAAAACCGGAAAACCAAAAGATGTGGTCGGTGGTAGAAAACTCAGCTATTTTGTAATAAAATTTACTAAATTTAATATTGCTCTTTATACCATTCAGTTTATTAAAGTATTTTTCTCCCTTCTCTACATATTAGTTTCGTTTTCCATTTTTCTTGTAACAACACTCATACACGTCCAGACGGATACTGCGAACTCACATCGAAGGACTTTGTGTTCGCGCAATAAACCGACACCTGTATGGATCGCGATGAATATTCCAACGCGCATTACGCACAACCGTCCAAACGTGCAATTTTTGTTGCGATGCATGTTGCATTGCCGATTGCATTACACGGCTGTACACGGCTATAAATACTTTTACTTTAACGCTTTCTTGGAGTTGATTAATTTTTTGGCGGTTTTCTTCTAGCTTTATGTAAAATTTAAAAACAGGTTTATAACTTAACAAAATTTAAGTATTCTTGACAAAATGTCGGAAATCATTCTCAAAAAATGAGGAAGTAAAATTCCTTACTGCCTCTAAAATACTTTGCAAAGCAAGATTTTTCATCCGTTAAATATTATCCACTCTGGTGATCCGAATTTTTACACTAACCGAAGGTATTTCTTTCAGAGGTACTTGAGATCACCAACCGCAGACCGGTTTCGCACTATTTTGGTTCTCATCGGTACGATGTAGGTAATAACAATGAACCCTAAAAATCCTCAAGAGCTCGTAATGGCCTATAAACGTAGCACCTTATTGCCCATCACGCCCTCTGTTGGTGGTGTAAATTTGTAGTTTGTAGTAAGTATAGTTTGACGGACCCACGTTCGCTTAGTTTTTACACTACCAACAGAGGGCGAGATGGACAATAAGCTACTACGTTAATGCGCCATTCCGAGCTCTTAGGGGTTCATTGTTATCGCCTATACCGTACTGATTAAAACTAAAATAGTTCGAAACCGGTCTGCGGTTGGTAATCTCAATTAGCTCTGAAAGATTTCTGGCTAGTGTAAAATTCCGTATTGCCAGAGTAAATAATATCCAATGAATGCAAAATCTTGCTTTGCAAATATTTTACAAGCAGAAAGGAGTTTTATTCCCTCATTTTCTTAAACTTGTATTTTTATAAATTTTTGTTTTTCTTAGCAGAGTAATTTTGCGCTTGGACAAGTAAAAGTTGATTAACACTAAAATACTTAGTATTAATGATCTTTAATTCTATAAGGAGATCCTTAAAAAGAATAATATTTTTTAAATTAAAAAAAGAAAACATAAAATAACTCATCGGACCGTGCAAAAATATTAAATTTAAGTTTAAAAATGAAGAATGTACACAATAAAACTATGAATGCTTTAAATCCAGCTTGAAAAACAAACGAGCTTACTAGACTAAAATTACTTTCTAGCTTTATCGGATTATCGCAATTTCTGCCAATGCATTTGTTTTTTTTTTATATGTAGATACATAAATTTGTTTTTTAGATTTATTTGCAGCAAAAGCTCTGCGCTAAAAAGGCATATTGATAAAAACTTTTTAATTAAAAAAACGATCAGTTTTAATTTTATCAATTTTTTTAAATTGAGATATTCCAGAAAAAAATCATTATGCAAAAAAATTTTTTATTTCATCTATGTAGAAAAAACAGGTTTTCTAAAAATCGAAAAATGCTACAACAGTTCTTATGGGCCAAGATTTAACAATCTATTTTTATTTACCCTAGTAAAAAATTAAAACGTGTGCTAAACACAGGGGTCGAAAAAAATTTAAAACCCTGGATCATGCAAGGATCAACTTTTCAACAAAGAAAATTATTTTATAGTTTATTTTGCTTTCTAGGAATGTAAATTTCAACAAAATAATATTTGGCTTTTCTCCATAGTAAAGATATTTATTAAATATTTTAGGGAAACTTAATCTTTTAATATGATATGAAAAGCTGTTCTGCTCTTCCAATAATATATTAAAAAATTAAAAGGTTACTTTTAAAATATAATTACCAGTACATTTTTTTATATATGATAATTTTTTTAGTTTGTTTTTAAAAAATGTAAAAAATAAAAGTTTAACTTACTCAGAGATGGTTGCAACCCCTAAACATTTTTTGCAATATGGGTTCAAGGACTTACGCTCGAAATTATTTTATGATAGTCATATTATAAAGTAAGTTCTTAAACAGGCTGCCAGACGTAAAATATTATATATTTTATTAAATACAGGGTGTCCGACTATATTTTGACCCATTTTCATTGCAAATAACTTTAGAACAAACAAAGTTATTAGGACGCGATTTTCGCCAAAAGCCTAAGATTTTTTAAAAGTTTTTGTTTATCATATTGTCGCTCTTTGGTTGTAGCATTTTGGTAACGCAAAAACAAAATGGCCGATTTTCCGATATAGGGCAACTTTGTTATTTTAAATGAAACACGATGTATATTTCTTCAATATTCTAAAATTCAATTTTTTTCCCTACAGGAGTTTTTTATAATGTTTATATTAAAAATAATGAAATTAATTATCTTTAAAAAATTGACTGCATGGCCTGTAAAAGTAGTATTTGATAATAAAATTTGCTGCGTACAAGGTTGCAGGGAAAAATACGGCATATACGTTATTTTGAACAAAATAGTTGCAGTAATGCTAGATTACTTTTTTATAAACTTTTGTTAATATTAAAAATATCCTAAAGTTTTGTTGTCGTATTTTTTCCATAACCTTGTTTGTGAGAAATATTTTTATTGTCAATTTTTACTTTTAATTGTCCTGCAGTCAATTTTTTTAAATATATCATAGTTTTTTATAATATTCATTTCGTATGTTACGTTTTTTAAAGCAAAAAGATTAAATTTTGGGATGATAAAAAAATATACATGGTGTTCCATTTAAAATAACAAAGTTGTCCTATATCGGAAAATCGCCAATTTGGTTTTTGGCTTAACGAAATGTCACAACCAAATGGCGAGGATATGCTAAAAAAACTTTAGGAAAATTTTAGGTCTTCTGCCAAAATCGCATCCTAATAACTTTATTTGTTCTAAAGTAATTCGCGCTTAAGAGGTGTTAAAATATAGTCGGACACCCTGTATCCTAATTTTGAAGAAAATCCCAATAGCGTTTTGTTTAAAAGATTTTTTTGAAGGTCATTGTCTTTTAGCCCAAAGGTATTGTTGTTTTATGTTGTACAAACCCTTTAG
Source organism: Listronotus bonariensis (assembly GCA_014170235.1). Lineage (NCBI taxonomy): Eukaryota > Metazoa > Arthropoda > Insecta > Coleoptera > Curculionidae > Listronotus > Listronotus bonariensis. The sequence continues at coordinate 7,740 of JACEGR010010077.1, forward strand.
AATCTGTCAAGGGGCCTAAATTAAGCAATAAAAAATGCAATTAAACGGTTTTGAACAAAATAAAAGGTTTTCAAAATATATAAAACATGTTTTCATCTTGCGATATTTACGAAGAATGGGTAGGCTCAGTAATAAGGTTTTTTGTGCAAAAAATAAGAAGATAATAATTTTTTTCCCGAATCAAACTAAGAAAAACCTAAATTATTTTTAAAATCTTAATATCGTGACGTATAAGTTTTAATTTACATAGGGCCCACTTTTACGTCACTCTGGGACTAACGTACCCTATGGAACGATCTTTTAGAACCATAAGATCGGTGGACAAAAACTTACTTCGCATTTATCCATTCGACTACAGGAACTAACTAACCTAATTTAGTACGGGCATCTTTTAAACTAGTGGGTGCCCGTACGGGCTTAACTAGAACTTTAACTTCTTACTTGACTTTACTTCTACTACCCTTACTACTTCTGCTACCTTTTTCTTATAAATTTTGGAGTCAGGTTTCTACTGCCTCATTTTTTAAATTGTCTGGTGTTTAAATATTAAATTGGTCGTTATTTCTTTTTACAGTTCTACACGGTCGAGATTGTTATTCTTTAAGTATAACCTAGAAAACTATTTAATTTTTGTGTTAATTTTATATTTTTAATGGTTTGAAGCCTTAACATATTACGAATTATATTTTTTTATTTAAAACTTTTTAATATTATGTAACCTAATTAAAATGTATACCTATTTTTTTTTTTTAATTTCTAAAATGTATACTTTTTATACTGGGTGTTCACAATACTAAAAAAATATTCAAAATAACATTTTGACTTTCTGTATCTCGTAAACGATCAACGATCATGACAAAGGTAAATTAAGTAAGATCGTTTTATTTTGGCCCAAGAAGTTTTTGGTTGCATTTTTAACTGACCTTTTACGGACACCCTGTATAGATCTTTAAATTTGTTAGGCAGGTAAACAAAAAAAATAGTTATAAATCGGACATAGGGAATTATACTTTAGAAACTATAAATTAAGAAAAACCTGAATAAAAAAGATATTGCTTTTAAAAGTAAGCAACCCTACTTACCACAATAAAAAATGGGTGTCTTTGAATACAAATTTCCCAATGTATAGGTACACTATTGAAATAGAACCCAGAGGCATAACATAGGAAACATTAACTTAATTAGATTTTTTTTACGCAGACACACAGTTTTTTTTTAATGGTAATTTTTAAAAAGTATTTGTTCTTACATAAAAATACAGATATTATATTTTTTATTTTTACTGACCTAAGTATAAAAAATTAAAAAAATATATTTTGTACAAAATAAAAATAAAAGTTTTTTTTAGGTAATAAATTTTCCTTTATTTAGAACAGAACTATGTAAAAGGTAAAAGTTTTTTCGTTCAAACTTTTCCTATTGAAACTTAAGTCAAGTTCTCCGCGTATGTTCTGCATGGTTATATATTTTGTTTGTGCAGTTTAGAAAAGTTTTCTTTATCCTGGAAAATATTTTGTTTTATTGTTTATAACTGTAATCAAGAGCACTTATCTAAAGTTTTTAAAATAAAATTAAGTTTAAGAAGAGTATTTTCTTGACTAAAATTCATTTTCCATTTTACAGTGAAAAAATGATTTAACCTATTTAACATATATTCAAAAGGGGGAATAAATGGCCTTTCTCATGGAAAAAGTATCTTAACTAGTACCTACCTCATAAACCAGAGTAGCTTTCCAGTAACGCATATAGAGCTCTCCCGAGTAGCTCAGGAGCATTTCGTTTTACTTGGCGTTCCAGTGACTAAAAGTGTTATGCACCTCAACTACTCCGTTTTTCCCCTTGCCCGTCATGCACCCACCCCTCTTTTGGTTTTCGTGCTCCAAACATGTTTTTTATCGTTACGGATGGATTTTTTTAAATTATTTTCTTGAAATTGCATTTTATTTTAAAAATAGATTAATATTATAAAGCCAAGAAAGGTTCAAAAGACTAATTTTAAAAATTTCCTTAAGGTATCTCTATTTACTTGTCTAGGGATGCGTTCCAGAAAATAACTTTTTATAGCAGATCAAGAGCTTCAAGCCCTAGAGCGTGACCCACAAAAAGTGTATGTAAAAATAAGTCCATGCACTCCCACTGTCTACTGAAACTCTGCTCTAGATCCAGCTGCTATAATCTGTAGGTCTTTGTTTTTAAGGTCAAATAGTCTAATATTGAATATTAGTTTCTTATAGATTTCGAGGTGCTGATTAACGACTTTTAAAAGTGTTTTAAACTATTAAATTCTATAAACATATTTTTTATACTTTTTTACAATTTGTCCCCTGGGAATATCTGTATCAAAGCCCATATTTGGCCCCCAAAGCTTTTTTACATATTTTTCGGTAGCACGAGACCAACAAAACGCGAATACGTGAAAATCGTAGGAATAAAATATAATAATAAGAAAAAACAAACCTTTCATTGCAAAAATAATCTAGAGAACATCAATAATTTTAGGCTTTTTATATGGTTTTAATATTTAATTTGTTCTAATAAATAGTGCAGACAATAATTTACAGACCTTTTTATCCCATTTTTTAATTAATCTGAAAATATTCCTCACTTTACCTTGGTGAGTTGCTCCCCCAGTGGCCCCAAGGAGTTGGCCCACCGGGCATTTATTCGGTTGCCTGGTAGCCCAGTCCGGTAGTGGAGACAGTAACTTTTAGAAATAAAAAAATATTTATTTAAATAACTTTTTAAACGTTTAATAAGACAGTGTTATTTATTTAGATATTTTAAACTTTAAAAAACAATTTAAATTATTTCAAATTTATATAAAAACTAACAATTTACTAAAATAAATTAAATTTAACTATTAAATTTATTACAATAATAGTTAAAAATCGTGCTTTAAATAAAATAAAAAAGGAATTTAACTATTTACAGATTATCAAAAAATCCACTATTATTGCTAATACCTATGCGATTACAACCAAATTTGTTGCCTTTTGGACACAACGCTTATGCGTTATATTCATAAATGATTTTTGTTATGTAAACCGAATTTAAGCAAATAAGAGTTAAAATATTTATTCGAAGGGCTGTCAAAAATAGAAAAGCAACTTTTAGCAATACTAGTTTACTTGTTTCGCGGCCAACTAAAAACACACAAATTTAAAAATAATTTTGTTTAAAACAAAGATATTTTTTCATTTAAAGTACTTCGTACTTTAATACATCGTTAAAACGCTTAAAAAGACCTTTTTAAAAGAGTTATAGTCAACTATGGTTTCCATTAAAAAAAATGCAAATACATGTCGTAAGAACGGACTACCACATTAAATATGGGAATACACCTTCTATTAAAAATATAAATTATCTACAAGCTTTGTATTAACCTTTTTGTCCATTTCAAATATTATCTAAGTTACAGAGGAAAAGCAATTTTTTAAAAAAACATGTTTTTTTTTAATATCTCGTAAGCTATATTTTTTTGAACGAAACAAAAAGTAATTTAAACTAAGCTTTAAAAACTACAGTTCTTTTTTTTACCTGTCTCTGTAGTTGCAGTGGTTTCTAAGATCCCTATACTAAACATCGATAAAAACTCTGTATATTTTAAATTTAAAAAGTTTTTTTTTAATATTTAACACACCGTAGTTCAAAAACTAAGACGCTTAGGACATATGTTTATATAAAGTTTTTTTCTTATTTTCTGTTGTAGAATTGCCCTGTAAAGTTTGTGGGTTAATTTACTGGACACCCTGTATGTATGTAGGTAATTTGATTAAAATTGATGAAAACCTTGATGTCTATTGGTGCCTAAACGGTGAGGTTTATCGACTTTGATAAAGATTACCTTATTTTTTAAGTTTTTGATTGTCTATAAAATGGCGCCCACAGCTTTGCGCTTGCTGTCAAATTAAAAAGTTATGATGTATATAAATTTTAAGTTTAGGTAAAGTGCCCTCTGGCGGTATTTAAAAAAGTAATTTTATCTTAAAATTTTAGAATCTGCAAAGCTTAATTTGTGTGCCAAATATTAACTGAATTGGTTAAAAATAAATGCAATATGGCGAAAAACCATAATAAAAATTGAACTTTGACGGCTTGTAACTTGAAAACGAATAACATTTTGAAAATAAAAAATATATAAAGCTCTACCCTTATTTTGTCAAGTAGAATCACCCCTTAAGTTTCGTGATCGATTTTTAAATCACCCTGAATAAATCTGTAATACCACGTTTTAAATAATAGGTGTATTATAAACGGCAACAAAAGAAAATTAACACCGTTTTACATGCAGTTGGTTTGGATAAAAAGAAACAGGGTTAGGTAGAAATATCTGTTTTAGTAAAACAAGGAGCCCTAGTTAAATTATTAATGCAGAGTGAAATAGACTTAGCTTTAAAAAATATATTTAATATTTTAAAGACATAAAAACTTTTAAAATTTTCCGAATCAATCTGCCTCACTTTCCCGTACCATTGTTAAATCTGGGTGCGTTCGGTACGGTTATGTGTGGCCAGACCTTTAGAGTGGCTGTACCGGATCCAGGGTAAATAACACACAAACAAAGTTTTATTAGATAATTATTGCAAGTTGTCTTATTAGGCTCAAGAATTATTAATACCGGCCTTATTTAAATAGTACTTGTACTCATAATTTAAAGTTATTTAAAATCATGTTGATAGTACCATTAACCTAAAAAAAAACGGGAAAAATTTTAGTAGATTTTTTTATTTTTTTGTGTTGTAGGGTTTTGTTGTTTGTTTAACATAATTACAGAAATACATTTGAAAAAGTAAGGTTTTAAATCTTTTTACTTTTAAAAACTTTTCTATTTTGTGGTCGGCAGCCGTTCGGTTAGACGAACAGTTCCGAAGTTCAAATAAGACAAAAATAAGGCACGACCAAAAACTGACATAAATAAAGCCAGGCACTATCCTTATTAAGGAAGTCCTTATTCAACCATGCATCTGCGCAAGTTCAGATGTCAAAATAAGGCCGGTATTATTAGTGCATGGCCTTATTTCACTGTGCAATAATTCTCTATTAAACAAATACGCCGTACTAAAATTGCATTCAGTAAATTTTACACCGAGTTTTACCCAAACAATAAAGTTTTATTCGGTGCTATTTTGCTATCCAGCATGTAAAAATGGCAAATGGGTAGTCAATACAAAATTAATTTAAACTTAGAAACATTGCCGTCTAAGTTTATTGAATCTGATTGAACACAAAAGAAATTCTTTAAAAAGAAATTCGCAAAGGGTAAGCTAGATTATGTTAAACTTACAAAGTTTTCACGTGCAAATTTTTCCACCTTTAACGTAAAGAGGATTTTTAGGATATATCTTGAACAAGCATACTATGTGGGAGTAATTTTTATGATGACATATTATTATCGTTTTTTTTTAAATGTATTAGGCATAGTTTTACATACTATCTAAAATGGCTACAGGTATTTAAACATTTTTTTCCCAAGTATTTTTGTATTGCATCGGGTGTCAAGTTTTAAATTTACAGCCTAAATTTTTTTATTGTATAAAATTTTATTAAAATAAATAAATGGCGATCCTTTTAAAAGTGAAATAAAATCCGAATTTGGTCATATTTTTTAGTCGAAACATTTAGTTTTTGAGATATTCATCATCAAAATTGAAAATGAAGCTGTACTTATTTTCACTATATTCTTTCTTTTTTTTGCACAAAATTCTTAATAGTACTAAATTGGCACATATTATCTAATTTAACAGCTAAAATTAACTTAAAGTGTGTACATGTATGGTTGCCGAGTTTAGAAGTAAAATATTTTCAATTCATTTAAAAAGAACGGCGTTAAAAAAAAAAAAACGTTTTTAAAAAGTGTTTATAAAATACTGAATGCCAATTTAGTGCTTTATTATTAATTTTAGAATAGGTACAGTGAAAATAAGAATAATTTGATTTTCAACTTTAAGAATATCTTGAAATCCTAACGTTTTCAACCATTTTTCTTTTCATATTCGTAATCAGCGTCTCCAGAAACCCCAGTACACCAAAATGGTCCAAGTCTCGAGACAATCTTGAATTTATTTTTGACGTGAAAACGTCTTATAATTCGACGGAGCCGGCTGTACGCACAAAAAACATGACTTATGCGGCGTTACCATTCGGCGTCGTTACCTCGCTCTGAGGCATTCAATTTAAGGCTTAAAGTACAAGCGAGAGCTTGGAAGAGGTACAATTAGCGTCCGCGTTTGGCAGCGTTTGACATCTGTTTCTTTCCTACTTGAGTGTTCATTTACGTGTTTTCGTCAAGTATGAAGTGCAGTGAAAAGTGAATGTGGTGTCAATTGTTTATAGCACCGATAATTGCGGCAATAAAGGTAATGATTCTTTCGATATTAAATATATGTTCGGTAATATATTGTCAAATATTCGTGCTTTCATCATTAAAACAAAAGCTAGAGTTACAATAATTGTAATAATGTTTCTAAATTTTAAATTCTAAATTTAAGAAGGTTGGGCCTTACATAACTGCAATGAGCCCGTGGCCGTGCGTTTTCCTGGTGAAATGTAGGGGATGCGGTGCAAAAATCGTGTATTTATTTAATTTGCAGTAATATTACACAAATACACCACGCTTTAAATTACACCTGACCATAAATTAAACTTTCACAAATAAGCTAACACAGTTTTAAAGTTTGACCACACAAAACTACACCGTAGCACGGCCGTGTCTTGGTTTTGAAATGTACCATTGTAATCAAATGCCGTAGGCTTAGTATCACCGCTCCGTGCGCTACTACATACCCCACACTGCATTTTAACAAGTAAACAAACATTAGTTTATTTGATTTTTCAAAATTTTAATTTAAAAAAACTTATACAACAAAAAATAACAATGTATTTGTAAGTTTTACTTACATATTATTTAGAAAATGTAACAATTAAATAAGTTTTATATATTTAATACCTATTAAATTAGTTTTTCTTGTATTGTTTGTTTACAACAACTTACCTTTAACTACAAAACTATTAAATCTTATTTAAACGTAATAAACTAAAATTAAAGTTGACGCCCTTAAACTCAAAGCTTGATTCGGGGAACCTCGGCGCTATCCGATCCACGGATGATTTCATTTGCTGGGCATGTTTCAAGCCGTACGAGACACACTCGTGCTACGATGCCAGTTATGTAGGACATCGGTCCGGTTATGTGGGGCCAGACTTTTACCTATACTACACTTAAAATTTGGAAAAAAAGAAACAGAGATAAGTGGGAATATCTGTTTTATTTAAACAAAATGATATACATGCATAAAACAATAGACTTGGCTTGAGAAAAATGTTTTGCATATTTTTGGGGGCATGAAAAGTGCTTTAGAATTTTTCCGAAATAATTTGCCCCACTTTCCTCTATCCCCGTAAAATCGGACTCGGTGCGGTTTTGTGTGGCCCGACCTTAATCTTCTTAATAGTTATATTGGTTAGAACATTACGGGGTAGGACAAACAATATACTTTTTTAATTAAATCACCCTGTAAATTATATTAATATTAAATGAACTTTAAGAACATACCAAATTTATTATATCTTGTCTTAGTTGTTTCAAAAATATGATCATCCAAATTTGGTACTTAGGTTATCATTAAAGTGCCACCATTTAGTAGTAAGTATAGGTACTAACTTTATATTCAAGGGTTGTTTATTACTTGTGCCACAAAACTTATTTTCTCATTTATTTTTTTTTCAATATGGCGCCCAACTGTCAGATTAACATTTAAATGTATTATTGATATGTTAAAGAATGGCAACCATGCTTATATATTGTCATTTCAAATTCCACTAGAACATATATAGCGAAAGGTCCAGATTTTAAGAGCAGGGGAGAACTATAGGGTCCTCACTATACAATTTTTTATTTGTTAGTAAGCTGAAAAATTGTATGTTAGCTTTAAATAATAATAAAAAAACTTTAAAAATAACTATTTTGTAAACATAAAGTATTTCTGTATACAAATTGTTGTATTGATTTAAAGTTAAATGAAAGTTAAACAAGTGTAGATAAAAATGTTATATTCGATCGAGCACCAAAATAATCCATGTAGAAAAAGTTTTACAAATAAAAACCAGAATATGTAAGTCTTGAGAGGTTTACTTAAGCAAATTTTATTTTTAATTTCTCTTTGTTAAATTTTTAAAATACATTTTAAATATTAATGTGTATTATAATTACTACGTTTTTATAGGTTCATAGCTGGATACTTGTTTTGTTATATTTTTTTGTTTATTAAAAACAATGTGTTATACTTTGGGTGCATTATATTAAGAAAATAGGTACATGAAAAAAAAACCTTAGAAGAAAGTAATACAGTCGCACAGAATGTTTGCACAATAAGGCACGATAACCAGCGTAAGCGTCGAGCGGCTGATTTAAAAAAACAGGGTTATTTATTTTTAAATAAAGATTAAAGACAGCACTTTCTCATTTTCCGCTCTACGCTGGCCGCTTATGCTTAGTCTCATATCCGAGGCCTTATTTGTAGTAAAATAGACTCCCGCTACACATTGTAATAAATGAAATTAAAGTTATTTAGAAACTGTTCTGCGATGGCCACCACTAAATGTTGTGCGAACATTGTATCACAAGCAATTGTAAGTTACAGAATGCATAAGTTTTTACAATTTATTGCTTTATTTACAATTGCTCCTTTGTACACTATAGATCACAACTTAAAGTTAACTCTGCACTCTGCAAACACTGCACAAAAGTTGACACTATAATTTTGAGTTCTATTAAAATAAAAGAGAAAAAACTCCTTACTGCTTGTTATTTCCTTGCACTAAAAGGTTGCATCTGTAGAACACTGTCCAATCTGGCGATGCAAATTTTCACCCTGCCCAAAGGTTTATCCGTCGAAGGTAATTGAGATCACCAACCGCAACCCGGTTCACAACTATATCAGTACAGTATAAGCGATAACAAAAAAGTTCCAAAGGAATCATTCAAAAAATCGAAAGGGATAATAAGCGGTAGTGTAAAACTGACTTATTGAAACTAGGTCTGTAAGACCAGTAGCTGCTAGTAATTGAATGTAGGGGAGTACCTAGCAGAATGGTGGAATTGATTCAGTGTATGATTTGGCTATGGCCGGTGGTTTGGTTTCCATACCGGTATATTTAGCAGTATTGTCCAAATTGCGTTTACAGCAACAAACTGTCATCGTAAGTATCTTTTACTACAATATACCGGGTGATGCATCGCCGGGCGGGACATATTAAATCCTATGTAATTTTTAATGGGGTCAATTATTGGCTCCCCTAGTTATTTTAGAGAAAAATTCTATTTAAGTTTATTGAAGAGCATGCAAATCTACGTCCATGGTAAAAACTTGATTCTTTGGTTAACCCGTTTGCTAGTTAGATGCTAATATATTTTTAAAATGTGTTACATTATTATCGCCTTATAGTTATGAACAACAATAAAAATACCAGTTAGCGTGACATACCGTTGTCATTTTGAAATTTAGTGCTTTATTATTATCAAAAAATCGTAGAGCAAAAAGATTAACCATGAGTTATACTACTGAAGAAAAAGTATCGATGATTAAATGGTACTATTAAGGAAATAGTTACCAAAAGGTGTCAGGCATGTTCGCTGCTTAGTATCCGAATAGACCGATACCCGGAAAATCAACAGTCAAAGGGACTATCAAAAATTTTGAGACCAAAGGCACAGTGATAAATAACTGCTGATGTGAAGCTAGGGAGTATCAAAGAGAAGAAAATGTAAGAGAGAGACATCGAAATTTTATTGCACGTGGAAGAAAATGAAGGGAAGGTGAGTACAAGGAAACTTCAGGATATTATAGGAAAAGATCAATTAACAGTGCTCCGGATTTTAAAAAGGCATAAATACATTTCATACAAATATAAAAGACATCAAGAGCTAAGGGATGGGGATGAAATACGACGGCAGGAATTTAGTTTTGACATGAGGGAAAGGGCAAACGTGGACAGGAGATTTTTAAGAAATATTTGTTTTACTGATGAGTGCACATTTACGTTAAACAATAAACCCAGTCATCAAAATTACCGATACTGGAGCAATGAAAACCAACACAGATTTGTCGAAACGAGGACGCAATATCCACAGAAAGTAAATGTTTGGGCGGGGATTTTCGGACCGTTTTTTCTTCATCAACATTTGAATGCAGAAATTTATTTGGAACTACTCGAAGAACTAATTTTACCCGCCTTAAATGATCTATTCAGGGAAAATCAGGAAATTTGGTACCAAATGGATGGCTGCCCGGCACATAATATACCCTGGCTGTTCGGGAATATTTACACAATTAATGCTTTTAATGGAAATGTTATTGGCCTGCATCACACCATAAATTGGCCAACCAGGTCTCCTGATAGTTCTCCAAATGACTTTTTCTCTGTGACCATTTATAAAGCAGTATATACAAGGATAAAAATTACTCTAATATAGATGAGTTAAAAAATGCTATTTTTGCAAAATGCAATAAAATTTTAATGTTGTCTAGCAGCATCTTAAGTTTATTTCCAACATAATAATTATTGTAATAATATTAATAATTTATTGAAGCATGTAAATATTATAAATGTCACAAGTTCTTGAAATTTGTTACTCTAGTTTAGGTTATCTTAACTTAATTCGTTTGTGTAAATACAACTTTAATGTTTTCACTGAACGATTTTTTTAATAATAATAAAGCACTAAATTTCAAAATGACAACGTTATTTCACGCTAACTGGTATTTTTATTGTTTTTCATAAAAAATATGAGGCGATAATATATAACAATTTTTAAAAATATGTTAGCATCTAACTAGCAAACGGGTTAACCAAAAAATCTAAAGTTTTTACCATGGACGTAGATTTGCATGCTCTTCAATAAACTTAAATAGAATTTTTCTCTAAAATAACTAGGGGAGCCAATAATTGACCCCATTAAATATTACATGGGATTTCCTATGTCCCGTCCGGCGATGCATCACCCGGTATGTGCTATAGTAATGAGGGCACCTTTGCTTCTTGGATATAATGTTACATACTGCTACATTGTGGTTTTTAAAGTTTGGATAAGAATAATTAAGTCTATAATATTTCATAAATCTCTAATATTACGATTTAAATACTAGCTGATCGTATAATAAACTGTGACAAAAAAGGTTAGCACGGTTTTACCTGCACTTAAAGTTTGGATAAAAAGAAACCAAGGTAAGTAAAAAAATATATTTAAAATAAACAAGATGCCCTACTTAGAATAATAATAAAAATGTGTTTAATATTTTAAGGATATAAAAACTTTTGAAATTTTCCGAATTAATTTGCCTCACTTTCCTCTACCACTGTTAAACCGGGCCCAGAAGGGGTCGATGCGGTTATATGTGGCCAGACCCCGGGTACTGTTTTAAGTTTTCTAAGGCAGCAGAAATTTTACAGAAAAATTAATATTTTTTTAAATCTTTGTTTTATAATAAAACTACCCATTAAAAATTTTGTGGCTAAAAAGTTAAAATAGAAAAGGGAATTGCGCGGAGTGGTTTTTTTTTGGAATTAGACTTTTAAACTTTAATTTCTAAATTTCTGCTTTAAATGGCTTCTTTCATAGTGAACCATAAAAACAGATTACATACCAAATCTACTAACTGTTTTTTTTCTTAATGTAATAATAAAACGTCACTTTCTAAAATACCGGTAGTCCAGCCCCTTTAACCATATCAATGTTTTAAGCGATTTTACATTTTTTTAGGCGTTATTGTGCATTGTGTAGCTCCCTTAATTAAAAAAAGTTTTAAATTACTTAGCATTTAACGAATACTCTATAAAATATTTTGAGTCGGAAGTAATCATTATTTTTTTGCGTACATGCTAAATTATTAATATTTTTTTTTTATTTTTACATATAAAAGCAATTTAAGCAGAAAACAAGGCGTAAAAGAAGTTGACTGGTAAATAAAGGTCCAACAAAATGGGAAACATTGAGACTAAAGCACGTTCTGCTATCCCAATTTAGCTGTCATAATATTCCAAATATTTTAAGAAAGCCGAGTTTTTTGTTTCTTAAAGAATCAAAACGTGAACATATATTTTTATAAATTGGTTTGCTTTCATCTAAAATTATGTCTTTTTTAATATTTATGTATTACTTTTTAACTAAGTAAAAAGTAATTTTAGTCTGATTTGTAAATGATAATAGCTTGCTATTATGTGATAAAAGCAAAAAAGCAGCGCCGGATTAAAACCTTTTTTTACTAAAGCAAAAAGCGTCCTTTAAATCAGTGTAACCAAAAGTGGCCCAAAAAAGTTTCAAGACAAAAAAAAGTTCTAAAAGCGTGGGGTGCATTTTACTATTTTTTTCATAACTTTTCCCTCATAGATAATTTGCAAATAGACGAATTATAACATTTAATATGAGCAAGCTTACGCTTTTATTCTGAAGTGACAGGCTCTTTGTAATGAAAAATTATTTTCTAAAATTTTTAGTTCAGGTTTGCATATAAAGAAAGCGTGTTTTTTTAGTTTTTAAACTATTATTTATTTTTTCATTTTTAGTTCGATATGCATGTATGTATGTATGTGTGTAAAAATGCTCCAGTTTATTCACTAAAAGTATTCACTTCGCCAGTTTTGTCAAGAGTAGTATTGGGACACAGAGGATCTGTAAAGGAATTTATTTATCCTGGCGGTCCTAATCAGGATAACGGGATACTTTTTTAAATTATTGCATTGTCATCGGTCCTTGATACGTGTGCAAAGTTTCAAAAAATTGAATCGCTGGGAGTTAGTAATTGGCTCAAAGATTCCGTTACATAGATAGATAGATAGATAGTTACAACCCAAGCATCACATCGCCAAAATGATCGTTCACTTCCCAAGCTGTCTTATTTACTGCCTTTTCATATTAGCGAAAGACGGAAATACTGGCGACGGACCAACGCTATCGAAGTGTATGGAGTCAAATGAAACCTTTCATATGCAGAGAACGAGGAAAGTCGGCAAACTCAAAGGCTTCGTATAATTTTTTATCTCTCTGTCCGTGAAAACCGGCTTAGTGTGTAAAGGCGCTTACAGTCGCGTGATGGAAGCAGTCGTTTGCGTTCAGAATACCTATTTAAGCTTTTCGAAGGAACTCCGCCCACTTTTCTCATGAGAACGCTGTTCCCCAGTTTCAAGAATAGGAACCTGGCGCTAAAGCGCTCGCTTCACGGTTACAAACATACATTCAGTAAATATTAGTTCAGTAATAGTTTAATATTCTGTAAATAGTTCAGTAATAGTTTAATATCTTTGAATAAATATGTTTACTGTCATTATAGACGCTTATTTGGTATAATTTTTAAAATAATTTAGTTTTGACAATAATAATAGTGGTGATGTTTTAATGACAGTAAGTACGAATAACTATGACTTTCAAAAAAGAGAAACAGAAAATAGGTTTTAAGTTAATCTAATTGATTTTGGTCTTAATTCGCACTAGCTACATATTTTTAAAAGTTATTAAATATATAAATAGCAATGAAAATCTTTTTTGAAAAAGTCTGGTTAG